>OX352772.1:93548730-93666445 GCA_947095535.1 Poecilobothrus nobilitatus
ATCAATGGATTTTGATTTGGATATCAGCATTGGCTTATGGAAATAAGGGACTACTGAACTTTGAGTTTTTCGCCGCCTTTGTGTAGGTTCTCCTGCAGTTGAAGAAGAAGCTGCACATTCTAATCCAGCACGAATTTCCCGAACAATTCAGGAGTTTCCCTTTCAGATTCCGCCTGATTTGTTTCAAAATATTCAGGAGACATACTCTGAGTAGTAGAATTAACCCGTTGCTCCACCAGGTCTCAATTAAATATTTTAATTTCTTTATTGCCGCGCTTAAACGGTTTAACCAATTGAGTTGAAAATTTACAATAGTGTAGCCGTTTACCACAGAAGCTCACTAAATTGATTTGATTACAAAACATTAACACGTTTCAGCATCAGACCTCAATGAAGTTTTTCATTTTTTTGTTCTCGTGACCAATTGAAAATTTGCACAAGAACTGCACTTTAGCACAGAAGTTCATTCAATTAATTTTCACGTGATACATTAACCCATTCGGCACGATAAACTATCAAAAAAAAATTTGTTTCTAATTTGTGTCTAATTTGGCACAAAAGCGGCTTTAAATAAAGCCGTGGGAAGTTTTTGTTAACTTTCGTTAATCCATTTTGACATGAGTACCTATTAAAAATAGTCTATCCAATTTTTTGTATTGCTATTATTATTAAAAGGATATTTCCAAAACTCTATGTATGCTTAAAAATTATAACACAATTAAATAAATTAGAAAAGATATTAACATTTCTGTACAGTATTTAAATAAAAATGAGTGCATACATATTTCAAGAGCAGAAACCATATATCCTTATCCATATACAGTTTTTACACATATTTTTAGCATATATCAGTTTGAAAACGTAATTTTTTATTAGAAAAAGTTAACATAAAAAACTTCTGATTGATTTATAAGGGTAAAAACAATCCTGTTTTTTTTATTAAAAATATGTTAAAGAGAACCTGAGATGTATGCATTTAAAAAAAAATTTTTCAAGGTTGAAGAGGTGTAGGTGCTGTAGGATTTTCAACGGTTAGGGTATATAAAAAAGTTGTTCTACAACATCACTCTTTTAGGAGCCCTATGTGGAGACCAGACGGACAGACAGATTGAAACTAATAGCAAATTTTTGAAATGTGCTTAAAAGGATAATTCATAAAAACATGATGTGACATTACTTACGAAAAAAAATGTTTTACATTACATTCTTTTATAATTCTAAACGATTTTATATAATGATGAATGAAAATATATAATGATTTCTTTTATTAAGTTTGTACTTTGTCTTTATAGAAAAATCGTTATAAATGCATACTAAACATTTGCAATCAAATTATTTTGCTCTCTTGTTAAAACATTTTTTAATGTTATAGTTATAGATTGTAACTCTAATAAACAATTTTATTAAATAATTTTTGCCCCATTTATCGCAGTTCACTCCATGTATAATTAACGTCAGATCTTAAATATTGAAATAACTTAAATTTTAAAGTTTTTTCAGTAAAAATTTCACTGAAATGAATTTGATAAATTTATTTTCTATATTTTCTAATTCATTCATAGAATTTTCAGAAGACCTAACTAATGAAGCATTAAAATATTTTAATTTTTAATTTTGAAATAAATTTTTTTTTTTTCCAAAATTTCGAAGTGACAACACTTCGTTTTAATTAGGAAAAAAAATAAAAAATTTGTTTTTAAATAAACTTTTTTTTTAATTTTATTTTATTTTTAAATTATTAAGTTTAAACCAGTGCACTTTTTTTAATAAATTTTTTATTTTTTGACACTTCAAATTATTTAATAGGGTAGTGAAAAAAATAAAATTTTAAATTTTAATTTATTTCTTTTCTATGTCTGCGCTCCAATGGAGGCAAGATAAGTATTTTTTTGCCGACCGCATACATTAATGTATAAGGTAGGTATTGTTTTAATACAATAATTTGCACACGAAATTTAGGCAAATATGCACTACTCCGTTGCGTAAAAGGCTTTTAAATTTTTTAGAGTGATATCTCTCTGTGTGTGCTTAGTGTGTGTGCGTGTATGTGTGTGCGTGTGTATGAGTTTGTGAGTATGGCTGTGGGAACGTGTACAGCCTAGACGACTAATGGGAATTTTTTGAAATTTCATTTTAAGGTGTTAACGTAAATCTCAGATTTAAAAGCTTTTGCCATAAAATATTTTTTGATCTAATTAACTTTAACTTTTATTTAACTTTTTTTCTAAGTCCAAATTTCATACATATTTATAACACGCCATATGAATTTATTGAACAAATTTTTTTTGTTTTTTTCTCTCTAAAATTTATATATCTTTTAGTCATTGTTTATCTATTATTGTTATTAAATAAAAAAAAATAAAAATTATTAGAAGTTATTTTGCTTTGATATAAATTATTATGGAAAAAATCTATGAATTTTGGTATTATACTTCTAGTGTAAAAGCGGTTAGTCCTGTGGTGGAGATAGCTGATTTTTTTTTTTTGTTAATTTAACTAACAAACAAACATACAAATTTTTTTTTTAAATATAAAATTATTTATACATTAATTTCTGGTGAAGTTTTGTTTTTAGTGAGTTTTTAGTTATAGCTGCGTTCTATAAGGTCACTTAAAAGTGTATGTTAAAAACTGTTGAACGTTATAAACCTTTTCCTCGCTCAAAGCAAAATATTAAAATATTACGGTTGATATTAATATTAATAATAATTTATTTTAAAGTGTTGTCAAGATTGGGTTATTTAAATCGTACACTTTTATTTTTGATTTTAATTTTAATTTTCACTAAATTTTAATTTTTTGTTAATTTGAATTTTGACTTTAATCTTGCTTTACATATTTTAATTTAATTTAAGTCAGATTTTGATTTTGGTTAATTTTAAAATTGATTTTAAATCTAATTTTGATTTTAATTACAATTTCAACTATGATTTTATTTTACCTCTGATTTTGATTTTAATTTTAAACTGGATTTTAATTTTAACGTTATTTTGATTTGTTTTATATTTATAGTTTTCTAACAAAATTACCAATTTTAATGTTAATTTCTGTAACATACGTGGGTTGCAATTTTCATGCCGTTGATTGTCATCTTAGTTCAATTAACCAGCAATCTTAGCCCTATGTGAAACACAAGTCAATATAAACAATGATAGCTTTAATGTTACAGGTTACTCACTTATTTTACACTTCGTACGCAAAAGATGGACTCATAACTGGGACTGGCTTAATTTTTCTAGCAACATCGCCCGGAGTTAAAACTCAATCGGGAAACCAATTGAACTATTCTCTTCACTGATCCACCTTTCTCAACTTGTTAGAAATCCCACTAATCGTTCCGCGGACCGTCCTGATCAAGAAGCTCACCTCTTGGATCTGTTTTTCACCACACATCCTGAAAAATATGTGGTTTGAGTTGGTTGCCCGCTTGAGAATTTCGACGAATGTTTGGTTAAAACAAGTTTCCGGGTAAGCCCAATCTCCAATCAGAGGTTCCCTCCCAAAAAATTAGTTTGGTGTTATACTGACTGGGATAAAATTAGTTATACTGACTGGGAGGACCTTAACAACTTTTTCAGAACCTTTGATTGGTCATTCTGCTTCTGTAACAGAAATGTTAACTTTACTGCAAATTAGTGCAACTATTTTACTGGAAATGAGATTATTCATTCCTCATTTCATGCAAACTGAGAAGGAGGGCCAAATCTTGGTTTTGGCATTTGTAGTTACGTACATAGTGGTTAGAAGCAAATGCAAGAGAGTTATAAACAAGGTAAATTTCTTATTTTACGTATTATTTATTTACGTAAAATCCTCTACATGTAAATCCTTTTAAACTTTTGCCAAAACTATAAAAGAAGATACCAAAAGGTCTTTTTTCCAACAACTTATTGATAATAATAACAGAACTGTATCATATTCTAAAGAGAAGGAGAACTTATTTGGCAAGCAGTTCGCTTCCAATTCGACAGGTAACTCAGATGCCACCGTTTGTTCTATAAGTTGGCTGCTCCTACAATAAAATTTACTTTAATCTGACTCATGGCGCAGTGGTTAAGTCGCCAACCTTTCAATCAAAGGGTCTTGGGTTCAAACCCCGGTCAGGTCATAAATAAAAAATATGTCGTACTTTTATATCGTATAATTACTATTAATAATAATAACAATAATAATATTTATAATAATAATAATAATAGTAATAATAATAACAATAATTATAATAATAATAATAGCTGCTACAGTGAAGCCATCTTTGATTATATTATGCAAGTAAGGTGTTGTATACTGCTGCATGTTGTAATTCACGGATGGCGCTGACTCTGTAGTAAAATAATAACAATAATAATAATAGTAATAATAATAATAATAATAGTAATAGTAATAATAATTATAATAATAATAGTAATAGTAATAAAACAATAACTATAATAATAATAGTAATAATAATAGCTGCTACAGTAAGAGCCATCTTTGGTTATATCATGCAAGTAAAGTGTTATATACTGCTGCACGTTGTAATCCACTGATGGCGCTGACTCTGTGGTAAAATAATAATAATAACAAGTAAATGTAACAGTAAGCCGATGCAACCGACTTATTAATACCCTACACCTGAATAATTCGAATTAAATTAAAAATCCATAAGTTTTTTTGGCAGCTGCTTGAACTTCTTCTCTTTTCTGTCTTATTCAACTCGAATTTCAGGAACGTAAAAGAGGCATCCTCTTGGGATATGCTTGACACCTTTATAAAAAATTTTAAGTTTCTATCTTTATTAATTTCGAAGATTGTTAGTTCTAGTAACTTTTATATAAAATATTTATTTAAAATTTAAAAAAAACTAACAATAACTAAATTTAAAAAAAAAAAGAAAGAAGAAAGTACTTCGTCCGAGCTGTCTGGTGTTTTCCAATATATTGACTTATTTCTTATATTTAAAAATAAACTTAATACAAGCTAAAATGTACTTGAAATGTTATTAATGAGTGTCATATTACATACTTTCAATTATATCGAGATTTCTCAATAGTTCAAAAAACATAAACTTATGTATATAAACTTTGTATTATCAGCGATATCGATCTTTTTTAATATTTCAAAATGTTTTAAAGTTTTGCTTTATCAGCATTTCAACTTATGTATTAAAATAATTCTTAATGTTTATAAATATTTTATTTGAGTTTTAATTTAAAGTGCTGTTTAGGTAATTATTAACATTTGACAATATTTCATCATAATTATTAACTTTGCTTACCATTGGTTTTTGGACGTTCTTCACACTTATTTGAAGATGAAGATTTATATGTAACTTCTCCTTTCTTTAGTTTTCAATTCTCCTGAATTTCATTTTCCAAATGAAAAACACTAGAAATTTTTTCTTTGAAAGTATTCAAACCAATGATAAACAAAACTATGATTATTACTAGAAAGACAAAAATTGTTATACTAATGCCATATGATTCATTTTTGGGATATTTTAATTCTTTAATCTGTTTTAAATTTTATATATAATCTATCGCTATATTTTCAAAAGTAAGTATTTTTCTAAAGGTAATAGGTTTTTAAATCTCTGGATAATAATATTTGTAATGTACCAAATGTTTTTGGTTTGAGAAAATTTCTTTATACAATTTTATTTGAGAATTATAAAATGTTAACATATAATTTTTATTTAGTACAATTTTTCTCAAGTCATAATCTTGTATTAAATTTTCGTTTACAGCATTTTTTATTAAAATTGATTCATCATCTAATTCTTCAATTGTAGTTTTATCATTAAATTTTAGTTTACAATTTATTGAACAAAACACAATTTTTACTTAACATTAAAGTTTTTATTAATTCATTTTCTACAAATGTATATGTTTGATTTTCAATAGTTACAATATATTCGTTACTTTGGTCTATTTCGAAAATTTCTGTATTTGGTTGTGGTGTTGCTAATTTTAAATTTGTTTTTAAATAATTTTGAGGAATTTTAATTGCAAATACAATAGAATTTTCTTTAAATAACATGATACCCATTTTGATTAATTTTAATTTGCAATAATCTATTTCATAGGTTTCTATTTCTTCTGTTGTTAGGATACTAGGATGTACAATCTTATGCTTAGCTGAAGCAATGTTATCATGTATTTGATCTATTTTATTTTCTAAGTATCTTAATTTTAATAATTCATCTACATACAGAGAGTATTTCAAACTTTGTAAATTCATTTCATTAATTTCATTAAAAACATTTTTAATTTTACTTCTATGTTTTTCTATTACATTTTTTAATTCTTGAATTGTTTTATTAAAATTGTTGTTAATATTTATTTGATTATTTAAATTTGAAATTGAATTATGATTATTTTCTTCTACAATTTTTAAATGGTTTAGGATTTCTTCCCTATCATGATTATCCATTCTACCAAAAAGCCAATTTTGTGTTCTACCTACTAAATTTATTAATCCTCGTTTTTGTCTGTTACTAGTTGATATTATGGACTTGATTTTTGCCCCAACTAAGATTTACTTCTGAATTTATTAAATTTGCATCTGATAAATTTAATTCATTTAGATTAGTTTCTATTTGTAAGAGTAGATCATAAAGTTCCTTCGGATTAATAACATGAAGTATTATTACTGTTTTGTTAGTAATTTCTACCTCTCTCACTTTGATTTGGATATAACCTACTTCTTCGGATATTTGATTTACCTGTAATAAGCTACATAACCATCCTAAACATAATATGGTAATAAATAGTATTTTAAAGATCTGCAATTTTGTAGAAATGAAACGAAAGAAAAAAATTATTTTTATTAGAATAGTAATATTTTAAGGGTTATTTTGTTAACTTCACTAAAATTAAGAATGAAAGAAACTTAAAACAATATATATTATATATGTAAATTTCTTCTCTAATTCTTTTATTTTAAAATTAAGAATGAAAGAAACTTAAAACAATATATATTATATATGTAAATTTTTTTTCTAATTCTTTTATTTTATTTAAAAGAATTGAAATTAAATGAAACATTTTTTTTTTGTTATACATACTTCTAATTCTTTTATTTTATCTAAAGGAATTGAAATTAGTAGTTATACTTTAATAGTTATGTGTCATAAGAGTGTAAGAAAACTTGTATTTAATTTTGTATTTCTATTTCGTTGCCTAATTCATAAAAATTGGGTGCTCTTTTAATGTTAGTGATATGAATATTATCCAGCTTTAGTTTTTTATATTTTGACGGCCTTATAGTTTTTAATGAATCCTGTGGATCTATGTTCTTGATATGTTTCGCGTTTTTTATTTATTTTATCAATTTTTTTTATTTTAGTATTTTTCAGATTTTCTTTAATTTTTACAAATTCTACTGTCCTATTTTGAACTTTGACTGGGGTACATTTAATAGTAGTATGAAACCTTTTGTTCTAATTTCTAATAGCTAAGTATAATAATCTTTTAACGGTCATTTCTTTATTTAAAAATTTTAATACTCTGAATTTTTCTGTTATTGAATTGTAAAACCTTTTAGTATCACTATTACCTGTATGATTATTGGGTTTCGTTAAGTACACAATTTATTTCTTCGTCTTATAAAAATTGTTTAATATGAATGGTTTTAAATTCGTTGTCCGCTACTATTTTTTTTTTGGTTTACCAAATTTACTAAAGTGTTTCTCTAATTTTTCTATAAGCGTTAAATGATTTTTATCAGAAAGATGATATGCTGTTCCGAATTTTGAGAATTTATCTATAGTTGTTAAAAAATTATTCTTCATAATAGTATAGGTGTCGATATAATGAATTTCGTTTACATTTGATGGAGTTTCAGTATATTTAAAATTTGGTTAAATTGGGATTCTATCGTATTTTACTTCTTGACATATTTCACAATGATTACAATTTGGGTTAATTCTAATAATTTGAGATAATATATTTTTTTCTTTAGTTGATTATATATTTCGTGAATTCCTGAATGGAAACTCTCTCTAACATGATACAACAATATCTGTTTTACAGATCAACTTCATTTGCCATTTCTTCAGCTCTAAAAGAACATTTAATAAATTTTTTTTGACTATTCCCTTAATAATAAAACATTTCCCTTAATTTTTGTTGTATTATATTACACACATTATCAGGTAATTCGAAATATATTCCAAATTTTTCCTTTATGTAAATGATTTTTAAATATTTCATTTAATCTTTGAAAATCGTATTTTGTAATGTATACAATTTTCCTACCTAAAATTGTTTCTTGCTCAATTGTTTTATTATTGGTTAATATTAACTGAGTTTTGTACTTATTTACAATTTCTTCCTTTATTTGTATGTGGTCTAAAAGCTTTTTTTCTGCTGAATGTACTGTTGTTAGCGTAGTGTCATATCTTTCATCTTCTGCATTAAAGATTGCTTAAACTGAATCATTTTCTGACGTTGAAATCTTTTCATCAATTTTCTCGTTTTCTCCCTTCCCAAATTTTACATCCTCATTATGTTTTACTCTACTAAGAAAATCATCTACTCTATTTTCTTTACCTTTTATATAATAAATTTCGAATTGATATTCTCCCAATTCCATAAGCCATCTTTGGTGTCTTGAAGACATATCTCTACCTTTGTATTTGGCGTGCAAATATTTGATTGGTTGATGATCAGTCAAGATTTTAAGTATTTTTCAATAAAGATATGGCCTAAAATAATTTATAGACCACATAATCGCTAGAAACTCTTTATCCGTAGATGAATAATTCTTTTCAAGATTATTCAACGTTCTTGGTGCGAAACATAGAGTTTGGATATCTTAGCACAGGATGCCTTACTATAAGTTTTTTAAGTTTTTCGAATGCCTCCACATAATTTGGATCATTAATATTAATATGCATATTTTTTTTTTTAATATTTTGTGATTGGTTGTGCTATTTTAGCATAATTTTTCACAAATTTTCTATAGTACCTTGTTAAACCAAGGAAACTTTTTATTTATTTTTACGTTTTGGGTAATATTAAATTTTCGATAATTTAAATTTTATTGGGATTTGGCTTTAAACCGTTCTCTGTCAAAACATGCGCTAAAAATTCAGTCTCTTTTTGCATAAAATTGCATTTGTCTACTTGAATTTTTAAGTTGTTTTCTTTAAATTTTGAAAATATCGGAAATCGATTTTATATGTTCTCTTAAACTAGTACTAAGTCTTGAGATATCGTCGAGGTAGACTACACAGCTCTTATTTATCTAATCTCTTGTTTTAAAAGTATTTGATGATATCCCTTGGCCAAATCGGTGGTGGTGAAATATTGAGCTTTGTCAAGTCCAAAATTCGGTCGATATTCAAAAGTGGAAATTTGTTATCTACAGTTATCTCATTTAACTTTCTGTAGTCTATGACAATACGAAATTTTCTCTACTCTGAATTATCCATTTTCTTTACATCAACAATTAATGGACTTGAATACCTGGAGTTGTTTTTTCTTATGATTCCTTGTTCCTCCATTTCTGTTACTTGTTTTCTCACTTCCCCCTCATGTTTTGGTGGGTATCTATATAATTTAGCGTTGATCGTTATTGTTATGATTTCGGGTTTAACAACTGATATACTAGTGAGTTTGTAAAAGTTTGCAAATTTTTTTAATAGATTTTCCATTGCTTTATGTTCTTCTTTATTTAAATGGTCAAGCTTTAACAATTTAGTAATACTGGAATTTGTTGCTTCCAAAAGCAAAATTTCATAGAATGAGTACGGGTTGTTAGTTAATTTTATATCCTGATTATTGATATTAATAATGCCCCCCTCTAAGTTTATAATGGCATTTAGATTTTTTAATAAGTCAACACCTATAAATAAATTGGTATTTCCTATTTGGTAAACTTTTTTGTTTTCATCTAATTACCACATTTCCAGGACCTTTTAATTCTTTAAAAGCGGGGATATGTACCTCAAAGTTTATAGAATCCTTTCCGTTAATTGTGGAAAAATATATTGGAGATATTCTTTGTTTCTTAAATCCCTCTATCTTATTGTCAATTATACTAAATGTTGACCCTGTATCTATTAAAGCTAAGTAATTTTCATTATCTATACTAATTTAAATTGTTGGCAAATCTCCTGAGGCTAGTTCATAAAAAACTCTACATTATTAGCCTCGTTTTGCCTGTTTTTGAATGAGAAATTATATTATCTACCTCCATTTGTTTGTTAGAATTTCTATTATAGTAACCCTGTTCACGACGATATTGGTACAAGTTAGTTCTAATAATTGGTAGATTTGTTTGCCTAGATTGCCCTAAATCATGTTTATTGTAAAAATGATTTTTATTGTTATTATGTGGTGAATAATAATTATTTTTGTTGTTAAGACTAGGATTAAAATTTCTATTACTAGAGTAAGAATATTTATTATAATTATCATTTTCATTTCTTTGCGCATATCTTTTTGGGTTTTATTTGTTTTTTTTTAAATTATTTTGGTTTGTTTTTTAAAATTCTGTACGAATACAAAAATCTTCGTACATTCTTTCATTCATTATATCTATAATTTTATCTATATTTTTTTCTTTATAAATTTTCTAAAGTAAAACACCTTGTGTTATTTCTTTCATCGCATTAACTAATAGGGTATCATTTGTACTTAAATCTATGTAATTTTCCTCATCATAATACACTTGTAATTCATTAGCCTTATATCTAATATTTTGCATTTGATCAATTAAATCACTTACCGGAATAACTTTAATGGTACCAGTTTTTCTGAAAATCTTTGTCAGCTCCACATCACGTCTCTGTTTTATTAGATTCCAATCGTCTGATTGTGATATATTAATAATTGTATTTTTTGCTTCCCCTTGAATTTTTTTGGAAAGTGCTGTAACTACACATTTTTTGTATTCTTCATTTGTAATTGTTGATAGATGATATTCAATTTCTTTTAGAAATAAAGTTATTGTAAAATCTATCTATCTATCTTATTTTTTTTTATTTAGGTTCTTAATCAATGGATTTTTATCTACCGACAAAAATTCTACCGACTGCGCCAATAAAATTATTTCTTTAAGCATAATTGTAAAAAAAAAATTAAAAAGACAAATTTGATATTTATTTAAAATTTAAAAAAAAAACTAACAATAACTAAATTTAAAAAAAAAAAGAAGAAAGTACTTCGACCTAACTGTCTGATATTTTCCAATATATTATTCCTTTCTTTCTACAATTTCTTATATTTTAAAATAAACTGAATACAAGCAAAACTGTGCTGGAAATGTTATATATTTTTTTTTTCCAAACTATTTTTATTTAGAACCCACAACACAAATATTGGTTTTATGGGCTCTGATATACATTATACATAATATACTAGATATACAAATTATTTAATTATATACATATAATTTTTAACAATTAATTAGGTAACATAAATATATATAATTTCTTCTTTTTTGTTTTTTTTTTTAAGTTAAAGTTTTAAATTAAGGTTGTCTTCTGAACATACTTTTATTTTATTTTTTTAAAAATTTAATATTAAAATAAAATAAATTTTTCCCCCTTTTTCCAATTATTAGCAGATATCTACATTGATTTAAAGAGCAAATTCTTAAACCAAATTTATATATTTATATTTTAACTTGTGCCTTTGGTTTGCTTAATTTATACATAGATAACTTAGTTTCTTGTCAAATTTATTATTATTATTATTATATATATATATATATATATTTTTTTTTAAATAAGCTAAAGTATTCCGATATTACCAAGAAAGTCGATAATATTTTTATATCTTTTAATTTCATCTATCGCTAAATTAGAAAGTCTTTTGATCTGAAACTTAATCCTGGCATTGCTGTAATTAGGACAATCTCCAAATATATGGCGAACTGTTAATAAATATCCTACTGCATTTACATATAGGATGTTCCTCTCGCTTTAACAGATGTTCGTGTGTTATCTTTGTCTCGCTTTAACGATATTCGTGTGTTATCTTTGATGAAATCGGAAAAATTAAACTTGTGATAATCAATTATTGGTGCGTTAATTGCCCTTTAGCAATTATATTCGCTTTTTCATTCTCCTTTTTCCATTCTTCTTCTCCTCTATTCGCTCCTTCATTCGCTTTTCATGTTTATAAGTGAGGGTACCCACAAAAAAGAAAAGTATTATTTGCATCATAAATCTTTTCCTTAATACTAGAAACTATTGAATTTGACAGAATCAATTTTCCTATTGGTTTCAGTACGCTAATGGAGTCACAACAAATAAGTATATTTTTATTTACAATATTTTGGGCAAGTGAAACGATATTTCAGTATCATTATGTACGAACCCGCAACCTGTTTCGTCGCTACTCAAAGAACCATCTGTAAAGATTTTTTCATAATTTTTAAATTTGTTATTTATTTTTTCTATAAACAAATTGCGGGAGATAACAGGATCTGTCCCCTTTATGAAATTTAATCCCTTTTATGATTTATGAAATTTACTAAAAGTTAAATCTACATCCAAATATTTTTGTAGCCAAAAGGGTTTGTTAGAAAATCTCTGAGTATCAAAACTTCTATTTGTAACTAAATTTTCAATTGATTCCCTTATTCTTACAAAACCAGGTTTATAGTTCACATTTCTTGCTCTAATTTTATTGAATAAAGCATCGCCTTTTAGTAACGTGGCCATGGAATGACCTTCAAGGCAAAGCAATCTCAGTCCGTATGACATAATTTGTTTTTTCCTTCTTAGTGCTAATGAAAGTTGCCCACTATCTAAAAGACCCATTTTCGCAGTAGTTCTAAATGCACCTGTTGATATTCTTATAGCCGTGTTGCGAACAGTATCTAATGAATTTAATAATTTTTTATTGGCAGACCCATAAATCCAACTGCAGTACTCGATTTTGGACAAGATAATAACATTCAAAAGTCTCAGTAACATTTTTCGATCAGATCGGTAAGCAGATTTACTCAGTATTTTCAAAAACTTAAGACTCCTTGAAGCTCACACCTTCAGATCCTGAATATAAGCTCTCCAATTGAGTTTGCAGTCTAATATCATGCCTAAAAGTTTCTGTTGTTGTACGAATCTTAATATAACATTATTTATGAAAAGATCTGGACAACCAGTGATTTTTCTTTTTCTTGTGTATAACATATCTACTGTTTTTGTTACAGAGAATTTGGAGCACTTTTTATTGGACCAAGACGTTAATCTATTTAAATTGTTTTGAATTATTTTGCCCATCTTATTTAAATTTTTTCCTGTTATAAAAATAGTTAAATCATCAGCGAAAATAGAAAATTTTACTGGAGGATGAATTTTTCTAACCAAAGTATTTATGTGTATAAGAAAAACTATTACGGATAAAACAGTTCTTCGCCAGTTCTTCGGAAAAATTGCTTTAAGCCATACAGAATTATTTAAACTTAGTAACACAATTTTATCATCATACTTTAAATTTTTCAAAATATCATAATGTATTAAGTCTGGTCCAGTAGAGCCTCCCTTACATTCTTTAAGATAATTTACTAATTCCTTATAAGAAAAGGCCTTACGTAGCATTAATTTTCAGATAACGCAAGTCAAAAAGAAATCTTTTCAATTTTATTTTTGTGTTCAATAAATCTATCTTCATAATTACCTGTACTAGAAATCTTAATAAAATGCTCCAGAAATTTATCACAAATATCTCTTCTTTCATTTATAATTACATTCTCACAAATTAAAGTATTTATTTCTTTTGCAGATCTTCTATCATTTATAGCTCTAATCCTTTCAAAGCTTTCAAAGACCTGACTTGTTGAAGTGTCACTATTTATATTCGATACAAATTCTTCCCAACTTTTCCTTTTATAATGTCTAAATAATTTTCGTGGTACCCTCCTCTTAATTTTGTCATAATTAGGGATAGCCCCTAATGCAGCATTCAATATATTATTCTTTATCTCCTCCTCATACTTGTCAATATTAATGTCATTAAATTCATATTTAGCTTTTTTTAATTGAACATATTTGGAATATTTTTCCCAATTAGCCCTTCTGATGGACCAACTCTTTCTTAAACAGCTCACAGGACAATGAGTTGATGTAGTAATAATGACTGGAAAATTATCACTGCTCTATAAATCGTTTTCTATCCTCCATGTGAAATAATTTTGGATTACAGGACTGCATATTGACAAACCTATTAAACTAAAAGTTTTATGAGAAAAACTTACAAATGTTGGCGAGCCATCATTAAGAATATGAAGTCCACAATCATCAAGAATTTGTTCAATTATTCTTCCTCTTCCATCTCTTTTATGAGATCCCCATAAGGTATTATGAGAATTGAAGTCACCCACTAGGAGAAAAGGATCATCAAATTGCCTTATAAAATCAAATATTTTATTATAATACTTGAAATGTTATTATTGAGTGTCATATTACATACTTTTAATTATATCGAGATTTCTCAATAGTTCAATACATATTATACATACATTTTTGTCATTAAAAATTTATGTAAAAAAAAACGTTTAAAATTTGTGTATTCCTTTATTCTACTTGTAGAAATACATAAACACATTCAACGCAAGCTTTTAAAAAAGCATTGTAAAAATAAGATGCAAGATACTTTATAATTATATTTTTTTCTAAGGGTGAATATAATCACAGCGATAGTCATATAATGTATACCTACCTATTCTCCCAATGTATTTTCTTTTGTCATTGTGGTGGTATGACATTGTACTAGTGTGTATAAAATTAGTATATATAATATATATAGACATCAAAGTATATTTATTATAAGAAATAGTTGCACATACCACGGGGCCAAAACATTTCCTTGCTAGTCCACATATTCATATCCAAAAATATATTGAAATTGTAAAAAGTGGATATTAATAAGACTTTTTCTTGCAGGAAAAAGACAAAAACCTGTCAAAATCTGTTTGAAATTCAAACATAATAAAATTCAAGCATAAAGTAATATATAACGTAGAGAAGTCACCTAGCTAGAAGAAATAATATGAGACAGTTTTTCTCATTTCACATTTTCACCCCAAAATATCGTATTTAAAAACAAAACGTAAGAATGAAAACAAATAACGTACAAATACAACAAAAATCGATATTGTATAATGCATGATACAAAAAAAGAATCGATATTGTATAATGCATGATGTAGACATATCATGTACTTTATGTACATGCAGTTGTGTTGGAAATTGAATAAGCCAATTTTTGTATAAACGAGAAAGAATACAGTAGCCTTTGTCAACTCTTAGATACCCGTACGAACAGTTAGTATGTTCACAGCCTGTCACTCTGCTTACAATATTATTTTTTTAATATTTTAGTATTTTAAAATAATTTGGGCGAATTTTATAATTTCTAGAACTATGGGTTGTACATATGTATATTCAAACTATATGTTTATACATTCTTCAAAAACAGATTCTAACCTTCCACATAACGAATATCAATCCAAAACTTTTTCAAATATTTTATAGTACCATTTAATACTAAGCGGTAAATGTATATTAAATTACAAAATAGTAAATATTAATTTTATATTAATTATTTATTTAAAATAGTAAATATTAATTATTAAATACATAAAATTTTATTTAAAAAATATTGATGAATAGAGTTAAAAAAAGAAAATATTATACATATACGAATTGGATTCGAACCACAGCCCACACATTAACACTCACTTTCAAGACCTGTACACTTTCCTTTGCACCATATATGCATTAATTCAATATGCATTAAAGAATGTTGACAGCAAATATTTTGATTTAAATACTAAACAAATGTTGTAAACAAAATAACTTAGCAACATACATAAAAATATTGTATGTATGGATTGTGTTTTGCTAATTATGCTAATACAAAACACCAGGAAAGATCAAAAATATAATGTGTATGTTTGTATGCATGAATAAGAGATAAAAATGTAAGTTTTGATGAATAGATAGTTAAAAAGAAAAAAATGTTGCATTTGAACTGGATTCGAACAACATGATCCCCACTTTTGGAACCTGTACACTATCCTCTGCACCATACTATACTTACAAACGTTCCTAACAGATTACGAAGATAATAAAAAACGTGACAGAATGACGAATAAATAAATAAATAAACCGACAGCGACGAGTTAATATAAAAGCATATATGTATGTAAATACGGCGCTATATAATATACATCTATACTCTTATCATTCATTCATCAGTGACATATACGATATGTAAATAAACATGATATTATATAAGTATATATGTATTTCAATATCATATAAATAAAAATTCTTCAAGCAACGGTTATGTTGTTTATTTATTTACATTTTTTTGTACTACGCATTATATCCTCAACAATTTCAAATTATCGAGTAAAACAAAATGCAAAAAATTCGTTAAAGAAATTTGTTAGAAAATTTGAAAAAATCAAATAATACTTTCGTCAATTATAAAGTAACCCTATATTATTAAAAAAAAGGTGGTAACAGAAATAAAAGTATAATGTTGAAGATTTAATTTTTATGTATTACTTCAAAAGATTTTAACAGGTGTTCAAGTTACAGGTGTTTAAAAATAGAACATTTTCAGTTTTTGACTCCTCACAGCTCCTAAACATTAAAAAAAATTTCTGAAATGACTCATTTTCAAAGATCTAACTACTGTCAAAACTACAAGTTTTCAACTTAAACCGTTTAGAAAATAGAAGGGTTAAAGGAGTTTACAATAATTCAGTTTCGCATAACGGTAAATTAAGACACCGTATAGCACAAGTATGTATTTATTATATACATGTTTGTAAAGCTCATAATAGTGTTTGGAATTTTCAGATTGAAGATATACCTTATAGAGCTTGTGTTATAGCAATTTAAATATAGAGATTTTTCGAACTTTGGGGGGCTGTATCTCCTTAACAGGTGAGGCTACAGAAAAATTGATATATTTCTAAAATTAATATTTTTATGATATCCTATCAGCAGTTATTTCATGACTATACTTCAAAAAAATTGTGGAGATCTAAAAGTTAGTTGTTCGGGAGCTACCCGAAGTTTTGGTCAAAACTCAACCAAAAAAAATAGGGAACCTACAAATTGCTCCCAGAATATTTTGTGTAAACTTCAAGATTCTAGCTTTCTTAGTTTTTGAGTTAGCGTGCTAACGGTCGGTCGGAAGGACTCAGGCTTAATCGACTCAGAATTTGATTCTGATCCGATCCATACCTTTGAAGGTATATCTAGCTCGCTTATTTCGAGGTTTTACAAACGGAGGAGTAGTTTTATTATACCCGATACTTATCGTACGGGTATAAAAATATATATAGCACTTGAAATTTTTCTTTTTTTTTTAATTATAGTTTACATTTTGTAATTTTTGGCTATGCAAATACATAATATGTATGTATGTATAATCATTTTCATTCATATACATTCGACCCATCCAAGGTATATGTTGATAACTCGAAAACGATAGTTTTGCAGAAAATGTAATTTAAGTATAAAATGCTATAAAATTTTATTTTTCAAACAATTTAAGTAAAATTTAAGCGTAATTTAAATATTTATGCTAGGTTTAGATAAGCAGTATAATAAGCAGGTTAACATAATAAAATCAAGAAGATTTAAGAAAAAACAACTTTTTACATGGAAAGAAATTTAAATTGTATGTTATAACTTGAATTATCAAGATAATATTTAAATATTTCTATGTTTATATGATTGATAAAATGAGTTAATGAGTTTAAATGTTTTTATGATACTGTTTGGGTTTTATCTTCTGTTATACACCTATTACATGCAAAATGCATTCATTATAAAAATGTAAAATTTTTAATTTCATATAAAAATAGTTTTTTTTGTCACATGGAACAATTAACAAAATACGATAAGTTTTTATTTTTATTTATATTTATATTATCACAAAAAATATAGGAACTAAATATTTTTTTCATATCATTGATTATAAAATAAAAAGAAAGTAACGATAACTTAAATAAGTATAATATTTCAATTACAATTTAAAACAATTTAATTTTTTTTGTATTACAAAACAAAATGTTATATATAATAATAATATCATTCAGATTCATCATCAGAATTAATGCTTCCGCTTGCTGGTAAATTTTCGTAAAAATCGTGATAAAACCTATGAATATGACGTTCTTTACATAAAGTAATTAAATCTTTTTTTTGTTTGTGAAAATCGGCAAAGAGAATCATTTTTCAAATTGAATTCTTTATCATATGGATTTAATTTTTGCCTTCCACGCTTCATTAATTTTTTTGAATCAAATAAAAAAAAATCATAATAATTATTATTTTCGTACTCACATTTAATTTTTACAATATATGGATCTACAGCATCAATCCCTACTTCCTTAATTTTACTGTAAGTAGCTTTAATTATTTTACTGTTGTCTTGTAAAAAATTGGAATCATAAAAATCTGACTGTACCATTTCAATAGTTTGTTAAGGCGCTCCTTTAACTTTAGAATTTCTAATTAGTGCATATACATTATACATATTTGATATTACTATACTATATTGAAAATCACGTAGTGCATGTGAACACTTATCTTATACATGCAAAACTTTTTTTCTTGCCTTTGCCGTGCAACACTATGTAATTTTGAATATAGTAAATACTGAATAGTATTATACTATACACTAAGGTTAAATTTATTATGCTTTTTTTTGACATTGTTTACTTAACTCAAAATTTAATGCATTTTACATTATTTTTTTTTTTTTTATTTTTACTAAATTATAATGTTTGATTTAGTGATGTTGAAGATTTGTTGTTCCTGACAATCTGGAATTGCATTGAGACTTTTTTATTTTATCTGGTTTATCTTTTTAGAAGACTTGCACCCGGTCTCCTGCCTTGAACTGCTGACTAGATTTTGAAAAAGTAAAAGCAACATAGAAAATAACACAAATTAAAATAATGAAAATTATAAGTATTTAATTCAAGCAGTTTGGTTTTTGTTTTTATTTTTTTCCTTTTCCCTATTTTTTTTTTTTTTAAATTAATTCGAAATTTTTGTTCATAGATGAATATTACATTGAAACCTTTTCGCAAATTATTCAACCTCGATGTTGATTTTTTGTTTGGTTGCCATATATATAGAAGTTGACCAAACATTTAATATTGTCAATTTTTAAACACGGCGCTGCAGTTCTCATTTTTAATAACACAAGGTGATAAATAGTACTTATCTCTAAAATTAAAGATGTCTTCATTTTCAAAAATATTTTTATTATTGTGTTTGGATGTATTTGTGATTTATTTAAGTATTTTTCCACGATTGATATCATATATGACATTAAAGGATTTAGCTCAGAGTTCTCGTAGATGAAGACGTGAGAATATCGCTTTTGTTGAGTTTCAAAATTTTTTCCAATACAGTTCCTAAGAATTTTTCTGAACAATTGTAACTTTTCCGAGAACTTTTCCGAGAGATTGTAAATCATATTGGAAATGTGTATGTTAGAATTGGACGTATCATTTGTTTATACATTAGTAATTTTATGTTAGTTGTTAAGTCTTCGTGAATGAAGAGGCTCCTTAATTTGGAATAAGTCATTGCTGCTTTTGCCATCGAATTTTTGGCATGTTGGTTAAATTTAAATAGATTGTTGAAGTTAACACCCAAGTACTTAAAATTTTCTTGTAGCGGAACACCAATTTCTAAAGACAGCAATTTACTTTTTTTTGCTATATTTCTTCGACCTTTCCCACTTGCATTTCTTATGCAAATAAGGGCTGATTTCTCCCCATTAATTGTGATATTCCATTTTTTAAAATAATTGAATATTAAGTTTGAATGGACTTTAATATGTTGAAGAGCTTCTTACGGGTCTCTTGAGTGACTTACAATTGAAGTATCATCCGCGTACAATAGTGCAAATGATATTTCTTCATTATGGTTCATTATTCTGTGAGGAAAATCATGAACATAATAATTAAAAAGTTAAGGTCCCATTATTGACCCTTGTGGTACTCCTCTGTTTACTTGTACCATTTCTGAATTTTTTCCTTCGATTGAGACCTGTCACTTAAAAAACTAAATATCATTTTTACGCATTCCAAAGGCGCATTTCTAGACAATAGTTTGGAGACTCACCCTTTGGTCCATACAGAATCGAAAGCTTTTTCACAATCTAACGACAGTAACAGCGTGCATTGTTTTACGTTTAGATTATTTGTGCAGCTATCACGAGTATGTAGTTTAAAAGCGCGTCCGTTGTGGATTGCATATTTCGGAAGCCTGTTTGAAAAGATGGGATAATGTTTTCGCTTTCACAAAATTTGTCAAAGGTATCCGCTATAATTCTTTCTAAAAGTTTTCCCAGGTTAGATAATAACGAAATCGGTCTATAATCTTTTGTTTCAAATGAATTAATTTTCTTCAAAATTGAAATTAACTTGGCTATTTTCCAGCTTTTGGGAAAATAGCAGTTATTTAAACAATTATTAAAAATAATAACTAAAAATTCTATAGCTTTGTCTGACAACTTTTTAATTAAAATGTTAGAAATGCTATCAGGCCCGCACGATTTTTTATTATTTAATTTTTTTATTAATGATTTGACTTTCCACTTGTTTGTGAATTTGTCATTATTAACTGTTGGGTCAAATTCGTTGGAAAAATTCTCTTGACGGGTGAAATAACCCTCTGATTCAGTGTTTTGGTTAATAAATTCGTTAACTATTTCATCAATGTTTACAGATTGTTCATCCGATATGTTTGGTCGATACAGGTCTTCATAGAAAATTTAAAATTCGCTTAATTGTTCTTCAATTGATGTAAGTATTTGCCGTTTTTTGTTAGTTTTATTTTGTTCGAATTTGTGGTTACGATTAGCCTGTTGATTTGTCTGAATGCTTAAGGTGATAGTTTAATTGCTTTTAATTTTTCGCAAAACTTTTTGTTAAAGTGCTTTATGAGTCTCTCACTAATAATTTGTTGTAAACATTTAATTTGGACTTCTAAACTTTTGTATGCTGGGCATTTTCTATTTAAATTTCTTTTAAAAATATTTTTAAGATCGCTTTGCCAAATTCTCTTGATCTTTATCATATTTTTAAGTACATTAGGGATATCATGAAATTTTTTGTTAACTTGTTTTACTAGTTTAGAGTGACTGTCTGTTATTTGAAGAACCTTTTCTGTAAATTTTTGGATATATCAATCAATTTCATTGTTTGACAGGTTTCTTGATGTGGGTGGTAACTGTAACTCATTAGAGAAACATAGATCAAGATTTTGCGTGAAATGATTCCAATTAGATTCTTTAAATGATTTATATTCTTTTGGTAGATTTAATTCAAACTTAAAGTTGCTCATAAAAATTTTAATTTCTATTGCATAGTGGTCTGAGAATGAGGGTAATGTTTTACAGTAGACATTTTGGTTTAAGTCGTTCATACAATCTTCCGAAATAATAAAGTAATCCAATATTGAAGGACCGTTTGGATATGTAACTGAGAAAGGTGAAATTGGTGTCAGCGTTTTATCAACATTATTATCTAACCATTTAACTAGAATTTCTCCATTGCGATTATTTTTTGTATCTCCAAACCTTATGTGCCTGGCATTTAAATCTCCACCTAAAATACAGTAATCATAATTCCTACACATTTTGGACAGTTCTTCCAAAGTTTCCTCAAAGACCTTAGTATCACATTGTGTTTCTATGTGGATAGCTTCTAGTAGAACCGTTAGTGATATGCGGTTTGAATCTATAATTTTGCTTATACCTAATGTAATGGGAATTTTAAAATGTGAAGAATTTAGCTGGGTGAAAACTAATTTGTCAGATATAGCTGTCGCTGTACCTTGATCTGTGTCATTTCTGTATATCTTATTTGTCAAGCAGCACCCTATGTTGTGATTTAAGTCGCGTTTCTACTATAAACCCAAAGTCAGGTTTTTTCTCGTTTAACATATCATTTAATTATACCCTTCTACTTAAATTTCGTATAGAGCATACATTTATGGCTTATGCTTTTATATATTTATGGGACATTATCATTGTTAGTAATTTTAATTAAGAATTGCTATTTGTTTTTCTTCAAGTGTGATCAATTTCTTGTATGTTATTGAAAATGTGTTTATTTCTCTAAGTAAAACTACAAAGTCTATTCCAAATAAATCATTGGATAGATTAAGTATTTCATTAATGTTGGATTGGGATTGTAATCGATTTGAACTTTGATTGTTCGGTCCAAATTTTAGCATATTGGCAAAAGATATTTCGTTTTGTTTGAAGGAATTAGTTGGTATTGGAAACAAATTACTTACTTTGGCCTCCCTTTTCGTTTTAGAGTCAAGTATTCCCTTTTTTCTACTTGTCAAGTAATCTTTGTAGTAACTACAACCGCGGTGGTTAGCTGGATGTTCTTCACCGCAATTCGTGCATCTTGGTTTATTTGTCTCACTTTTTAGGGGACACTCAGTTGGACCGTGACTAAGTGTGCATTCAACATATCTATAATGTCGGCTACAATTGGTCGCCAGATATCCGTAATCTTGAAAATTCTTGCCCTGTATAGGGCCTACGGTTCTCAATTTCTCCCACTTTATCGATTGGTAAAGCAAATACTTAATACTAAGTATGTTTTGTATATTATCTGTTGGTTCGACTTGAATAAGAAAAATTCCTAAATCCCTATTTTCTTTCCGCGAATTGTTTGTAGAAAATCTTGAAACTTTTTTAATTTTAACACTTTTTAGCATATTTTTTAATTCCGCCTCTACCTCTTTAGATGAGAAGGTTGTATTAATACCTTTCAAGAGAAGATTTACAGGTTTTAGTTGGTTAGGTGTAAAGCTAAATCCCCCAATGTCTTTTGTTCTTAAAAAAGATATCACTTCGGTGTGAATTCTCGTTTCATCTACATAGATTTTACTCTTATTTCTGAGATTTTTATTTATCATCTTAAGATTATCGTTCCCGATTTTTATTTTTGACCCTATAAAATGGCCCATGCACTATGGGATTTTGTATATTGTAAATACTAATATCAAATATATCTAATATCTACTTACTCATTTCTATTGAATTTGTATTCTCTTTTTTTTTGCTTTTTGTATAACACAAAAATGATTTTATTGTTATTTTCTTCTTTTCTTTTTTCTTCATTATAACATTCAATGAAAAAACCATATCAAATTTGTATTATGCATTTTATATATAAATTGTTGTAGTATATATAACAGTGTCTAACTTACGAAGTGGAAGTTTTTTTTTATTTTTGATTGTTTCTTGTTTCTATTTTTGTCGGCACTTCAAGTTTCAACAATTTACATATTATAACACAAATTTGTTATTGTTTTTTCATTGAATGCTCTGAAGAAAAAGGAAAAGAAGAAAATAACAACAAAATCAATTTTGTGTTGCACAAACAGCGAAGCAAAGAAAAAGAGTTTTAGTACTTTTTTATTTTGTTTTGTGGGTGCAAAGTGAAAACCTAAGTACTTATGTATGTATGTTATTTTTTCCGCATTTGTCTAAAGGTCTAAAAAACTCTAAATGGCCCACAAAACCACATAAAAAAACTGTAAATAAGCAAATTCGTAGTAAAAAGGATGAGGGGCTGTTTATGCTAACATTTTGTTTAATTTTTGATTCTTCATAAATCTTTAATAAGTTCATATATATAATGTGTCAAAATGAACGGATATATTGTTGAATATTGAATCCGATGGTAGGTATGAATTGTTGTTTTTCGATAAATTGTATCTGTCGAAACTGTAGCTGTCGATTATATGCATTTTAATGAAATATAAGATTTAATAACACATTAGTAGGAGCCCCTAGTAATATTTTAATGCATAAGGATAGATACGTTTTCATAATTATAAACTTACGTTTTTTTTTTTAATTTTGAATTAGCTCTGGCTAATTCCACAAATTCTTACGCTCGTGAATGTGATGACAATTTTATTTCACTTGAAAAATTTTTATTTTGAAATAAACATTTAAACTTTACACAGTAAAAAAAAAAAATCCATGCATAAAGTTGTCAAGTACATTTATTGCCACAATAACAATATTTTTGATCGTATATTGCCTTAGATAAATGAAGTTCGAAACAAATATGTTTAGTACTTTTTCTTCGAATATGTTGATAACTCTAGTTATCAATATTGGTAACTGCTAAAAAAATGAATAATGTTTGTGTATATGTTGATAAAGCTACTTAACTACTAAATGTTAATTTAAATTCGGTGTAAGAAATTGATAACTCTGTTTATCAATAAAAATGTGGAACAAAAGTTCAAATTCAATATGTTGTTTTATGTTCTCAAAGGCTTAATTTTTACCATATCAGAACGCGGTTTTAAACGTGCTGTAGATTGGTCTACTGGAAATTGTTTTATTAGCGTCCCGTTATAAATTGATAATTCGAGTTGTCAACATATTCCTTGGATGGGTCGGTATGTATAGTTATTGTTATTAAGGTTATTTTTTATCTTAAATCTTAACATTTTATTAAAAAGTGATTGTATTTTGGCACATCAAAAAAGTTTTTGAAAAAATGTGCGCTTTAGTTTCATTCTATCCGTCCGTCTGTTTACAAAACTTCTACAGCGTTAAAGATATGGAAAAAAAATTTTAATCATGGGTAGGTCTCATAAAAAAATTATTGTAGTAGAAGAACTTTTTTATGTAACCCCATTGTTTACGGAGCTACAGCCCCTCAAACTTTGAAACAGCATTATTTTTAAACGCGTATATCTCATGTTCTGCTTAACATCTTTTCAATCTGAAAACACAATTCGGCAGGAATTTTTTTAACTTTGCTAAATCAATATCAAAATTATATAATTTTTTTAAATTTAGTATTTAAATTTACCATTATATGAAAAACAAATTTTGCATGATATTTCTTTTTCCATAACTCCGGCTTTTAGAAAGAAACTTGAAATTTTGAGACAAAAAATTACTTTTAGAATTATTTTAAGAGCTATTAGAAGCTCGTAAATTGAAAATTTGTTAGTTTTGAGACACCTGTAACTTAGGCACTTGTACAAATTTTTCTTCTGCAAGACA
This sequence comes from Poecilobothrus nobilitatus, assembly GCA_947095535.1. Taxonomy (NCBI): domain Eukaryota; kingdom Metazoa; phylum Arthropoda; class Insecta; order Diptera; family Dolichopodidae; genus Poecilobothrus; species Poecilobothrus nobilitatus. The sequence goes on from OX352772.1 coordinate 93,573,764, forward strand.
TAAAAATTATAGCTTTAGTAATATATTTTTATGTGTGTTAATCGGTTTTTTAGTTATATAGGGTTTTGGTCTTACAGCCTCCTCACTATTGCAAAAAAGTCATATTTTCACATTGTTCCTTATAAGAAATTCTAAGAAAATTTTCAAATTTTGATGCAACGTCACAATTCAAATTTTGGTGAAAAGTCACAATTCTAAAAAGTTTGTATCAAAGATTAACTGTTACAATAAGATAAGCCACTCTCACCACGTTGACAAATTTTTCTATGTTATTCGAAAAAACTAAAATCAAAAAAAAAAACAAAATTGAAAGAAATAGATAATAATAATTTATAATCTGAAAAGGAGACAAAAAACTGATATGAAATGATTTGGCATATGAGATCTCACTATACAGCAAAGTGTGTCGATAGTGTAAAACGCAAAATGAATTTAAATAAATTGTAGTTTTAAGATTTGAAAAAAAAAAATTGTTTTTGTTGTTTTAGAATATTTAATGCAAAATTTTAAAAACGATTTACTCAAAGAAAAGTATAAGGAATCAAAATAGAATTTTAAAATATATTATATTTATTTTTTACAAATATTGAAAACTTAACATTTTATTTCTTATATCAAATTCTTTAACATTTTTATTAAAGTTTTTTATTAAATTATCAATTTTGAATCTAATATATAGTTTTATAAAATAAGATTTGTTACATTTATTACAACAGTCATAATTAAAATCATTTTTTAAACGTTCATATAATTTATATTCTAAATCTTTTTCTGTACTAATTTTACTAAAATATTTAATAAATTTATTTAAAATTTATTAAATATTTAATAAATTTTATCTAAATAATATCTACATAAAATATTCAGGAGACCTGATTAAAATACATTTTTCATATTTAAATTACAATAAACAATTTAAAATACTTTCGATTATTCCTTTTTTATTTAAAAAATTTCAATTACCAATTTAAAATACTTTCGATTATTAGTTTTTGCCACTATAAATAAAAAAATATTCCTATACTTTGTATTATAACAATACATAGACACAGTAACAAAGTCATCCCTTTAAAAAAGCATTGTAAAAATAACCTAACCAATATTTCGTTCACTTCTCTCTTACAGTAATTTCAATAATAGAATGGTTTTGAAACGAAGTAACATATAGTTTACCTACTGTTACTATTGGTTTTTTTTTGTTTAGGAAGTTGTAAAAACTGCATTAATATATGCATGTGTGACAAAAGAGTTTCTCATCTTATTGTAGTAGATAATATTTGGTTTATATTGTCTTTCGCTTTTAAAAACAGTTGGTTTACATTCTGCCTTGTTTTCTTAAACTGTCGGCCTATATTCAGTAGACGTGAAACAAAGAAAACTAGATTGTTGCTTTTTTTGCAAATAGAGTTTTTTGGTGTAAAAAAATGCATTGGGATACGTAAAAAAGAGTGGAATTATACTTCTTCTTACATATGTATATACAGTCATATTTATATTTATTAACAAATCGAAATATTTTTTAACGTGGCAGAAAAAAATTATTGAATTTCCAGAACGAAAAATATATTCTACGTGAAATAAAAAAAAATCCAAAAAAACAGATAGTAAGTCTAACCCAAGAAATTTCTAGTATAATTAATAAACCAATATCAACCGAAACTGTACCTACTCTACCATTATAACCATAACCGCCACTATGGTTATAATGGTAGAGTAGGTAGAAAAAAACCATTTATCTCAAAAATAAATAGACAAAAAAGGGTTGAATTCGCGAAAAGTTATAATAATAAGCCCGTGGAGTTTTGGAATAACGTTCTCTTCACAGATGAAAGCAAATTTAACATTTTTGGATCAGATGGAAGGCAAATCGTATTGAGAAAGCCTAATACTGAACTAAATAAAGAAAATCTATGCGGCATAGTTAAACATGGTCGGGGTAATGTAATATTGTGGGGATCTATGGCAGTAAACGGCGTTGGAACACTTGAATTTATAGACGTAAAAATGCATAAATATCATTATTTGAATTTTTTGAAACAAAATCTTAAAGCCAGCGCGGAAAAATAGGTTTGCCTGATGTGTTTTGGTTTCAACAAGATAATCATCCAAAACCCACAGCACAAATTGTTAAACTTTGGCTCATTTACAATGTCTAACAACTGAATACATCACCCGAATCACCAAATTGAAACCCAATTGAACATCTATGGGTTGAATTGGAGGGACGGATAAGCAAAAAACACATAACCAGTCAAAAAGATCTAACAGAAACTTTGTTTTTAGAATGGAATAAAATTGAAAAGGAAGTTACCCAAAAATTGGTCGGAAGCATGCCAAATACATTGAAAGCTATAATAGATGCAAAAGGTTATCCTACCAAATACTGAAATTAAAATTTATGTTAGTTTGTACAAACATTTAGGGGTTAAAATATAATTTTGTGCCATTAATTTTGTGTAAGAAAAAAAACGATTTTTTTATGTTTTCTTTTTGTTTTTGTTCGTTAAAATGAATTAATTTTTATTATTTTGTTTTTGTTTAATAAAGATAATCCATATTTATTATTTTGCTAGTTAAAAATTTTTAATTCCTATTTTTTAAATCGATCATTAAATAACAAAATTTACGTTGTGCTTTTAATTTTGTGACTCACTGTATATATGAGATATATCTATGTACATTTTAACAATTTACATTTTGCAGAATTAAGTTGGGAGTTTAGGACTATTTTATACATAGTATATGCGAGTATGTACTTATTTAATTTATGGAAGGTGGATCCATAGTTCATACATATACATACATATGAACTCGTAAGTGTGTAATACTTGAGTTAAATGATGGTTGAATGATATAAAATGTTAAATTTAAATAAAAATTTACTGTCAGACCTAGCCATTTGTCTTTAAAGAAAAAATTAAATGGATCTATTTACATCCATACGTATACATAATAATATTTATTTATAAATACATTACATATTATGTAAGTAGATATTGCAAGTGCAGTGTAACGCATAGTAAAAAATTTACAATGAAACAAATTGCAAAATGCAAACATATAGAATGTAATATTAAAAATATAATAAAGGTAATATGCATTATATTCTTATCTATGATGGTACATGAATACATGATACATCTATGTATTTATGTAGTGTGTACCCTCCAGTGCTTATCTACTAGTTATGTTTTTTTTTTTCTATTCATAAACATCTCAGCTCTTAATATTTCAGAAATGGCTAAATTGGGAAATTAATAAGGAGTACATTGTATAGGTATTGTATAGGTAAGGAGTACATTGTATAATAACAATATTTACAACATATGTACCTACTTATTATTATGTGCACACTAATAATTGAATAAATACAATATATGTAAGTATATCTAGATTCGACTATTCTAGACACATTATTATTTTTATACAAAGAATATCTAATACAATAAGAAGGGACACAACCAATTTTACTAGCTGTTCTTACGACTAGGTGTACGAATACTGTTATTCGAATTTTTTTTTTTTTTTTGTAAAACTAGATAGCAATAAGATGTTAATTTGCAAGAAAGTGATAAAAAATATATGAAATTATGCGAATATGAAACCTTGTTATAGGTAGAGGATCTACAAAAACAACGATTTTTGATTATTATATTTGATTATTATGTATGTATTATATATTATGGAAATTTTTTTAATAGGTAATTTTATAAATGCATTAAATTTAAAATTATATGTCTTTTGTCCTAGTGGGTATGGTTTGGATTAAAGTCCGCGTCCGTCACCAATATTTTATAGAAGACCACTTTGACTTACAAGGTCATTTGAAGGTCAAATTGATTATTTGAAAATGTTGCTATTATTTTGTAGTATTTTACTTTAACAGTTATATTTTTCGTCTACGGTAGTATGCAGGAACCATTTTCTACATAATTATAGAGCATAATACTAACTTCAATATACAACTTGTTTCGTCTTAATTCCAAGTGGAAATTTTGATAAAAAACAAAAAATTAAAACTTTCAAAAAAACCACTATACTTGTAAAATTTTCAAAGACACCCTATATTTATTACTATACCGTTAGAAAGTTCTTTTCAACTTCTTTTCAACGGTATATAACAAGTATGGTAAGACTTGGCAAATAGTCCTACCAGAGGACACAAATGCGGAATTGAAACAAGAATTTTAATAAAAAATACATTTCTATACTTGATTTCTCATACATTTATTTTACCTGTTTTTTTTTTGTTGAAATATGTAAATACAATTAGAATGGATTTACAGTTGGATTCAAAATCAGGATTGCCGCTTTTTTCAGAATATTTATACATATGCATACGTGAGATTCTGAATTAGAGGGATTTTGAAGATTCTGAATTAGGAAGCATTTTAGACTTGGATTCAAAATCAGGGTTTCAATAATTAGTTTACCGGGAGTTTGGGGGTGGCAGCCCCCACAACTTCTAAATTTTTATTTGTTGTAATATGCTTGTAAAAAATTAAAAATAAACAATAGAAAAAATTACTGTAAAAATTTATCATAAATTTAAAGTCTATTAAACTTACTATTTATTGTATAAACTTTAAATTGTTTATGTTTATGTTTAATTATATTTATATATACATATACGTATGTATTATATTGAGTATATAAAATATACATGTATAATATAATAAATATATATATAATATAATATGTAATATATATAATATAATTAATATATATTATGCCAATATTATGTGTAATATATTATATTTTTATTTAAACTACAAAATAGAGAATGAAATTTATTTTATTAAAATTCAGTGCTTGAATAAGTGTTTCAATATCGTTTTTTACCCTTCTGTGGAACTATTTATCGCCCTATACCATGCTTGTTATATACCGTTGAAAAGAGGTTGAAAAGAACTTTCTAACGGTATAGTAATAAATATAGGGTGTCTTTGAAAATTTTACAAGTATAGTGGTTTTTTTGAAAGTTTTAATTTTTTGTTTTTTATCAAAATTTCCACTTGGAATTAAGACGAAACAAGTTGTATATTGAAGTTAGTATTATGCTCTATAATTATGTAGAAAATGGTTCCTGCATACTACCGTAGACGAAAAATATAACTGTTAAAGTAAAATACTACAAAATAATAGCAACATTTTCAAATAATCAATTTGACCTTCAAATGACCTTGTAGGTCAAAGTGGTCTTCTATGAAATGTTGGTGACGGACGCGGACATTAATCCAAACCATACCCACTAGGACAAAAGACATATAATTTTAAATTTAATGCATTTATAAAATTACCTATTAAAAAAATTTCCATAATATATAATACATACCTAATAATCAAATATAATAATCAAAAATCGTTGTTTTTTGTAGATCCTCTACATATAACAAGGTTTCATATTCGCATAATTTCATATATTTTTTATCACTTTCTTGCAAATTAACATCTTATTGCTATCTAGTTTTACAAAAAAAAAAAAAAAAATTCGAATAACAGTATTCGTACACCTAGTCGTAAGAACAGCTAGTAAAATTGGTTGTGTCCCTTCTTATTGTATTAGATATTCTTTGTATAAAAATAATAAAGTGTCTAGAATAGTCGAATCTAGATATACTTACATATATTGTATTTATTCAATTATTAGTGTGCACATAATAATAAGTAGGTACATATGTTGTAAATATTGTTATTATACAATGTACTCCTTACCTATACAATACCTATACAATGTACTCCTTATTAATTTCCCAATTTAGCCATTTCTGAAATATTAAGAGCTGAGATGTTTATGAATAGAAAAAAAAAACATAATTAGTAGTTAAGCACTGGAGGGTACACACTACATAAATACATAGATGTATCATGTATTCATGTACCATCATAGATAAGAATATAATGCATATTACCTTTATTATATTTTTAATATTACATTCTATATGTTTGCATTTTGCAATTTGTTTCATTGTAAATTTTTTACTATGCGTTACACTGCACTTGCAATATCTACATACATAATATGTAATGTATTTATAAATAAATATTATTATGTATACGTATGGATGTAAATAGATCCATTTAATTTTTTTTTTAAAGACAAATGGCTAGGTCTGACAGTAAATTTTTATTTAAATTTAACATTTTATATCATTCAACCATCATTTAACTCAAGTATTACACACTTACGAGTTCATATGTATGTATATGTATGAACTATGGATGCACCTTACATAAATTAAATAAGTACATACTCGCATATACTATGTATAAAATAGTCCTAAACTCCCAACTTAATTCTGCAAAATGTAAATTTTAAAATGTACATAGATATATCTCATATATACAGTGAGTCACAAAATTAAAATAACAAAATTTACATTGTGAATTTTGTTATTTAAAGATCGATTTAAAAAATAGGAATTAAAAATTTTTAACTAGCAAAATAATAAATATGGATTATCTTTATTAAACAAAATCAAAATAATAAAAATGAATTCATTTTAACGAACAAAAACAAAAAGAAAACATAAAAAAATCGTTTTTTTCTTACACAAAATTAAAGGCACAAAATTATATTTTAACCCCTAAATGGTTATACAAACTAACATAAATTTTAATTTCAGTATTTGGTAGGATAACCTTTTGCATCTATTATAGCTTTCAATGTATTTGGCATGCTTCCGACCAATTTTTGGGTAACTTCCTTTTCAATTTTATTCCATTCTAAAAACAAAGTTTCTGTTAGATTTTTTTGACTGGTTATGTGTTTTTTGCTTATCCGTCCCTCCAATTCAACCCATAGATGTTCAATTGGGTTTCAATTTGGTGATTCGGGTGATGTATTCAGTTGTTAGACATTGTAAATGAGCCAAAGTTTAACAATTTGTGCTGTGGGTTTTGGATGATTATCTTGTTGAAACCAAAACACATCAGGCAAACCTATTTTTCCGCGCTGGCTTTAAGATTTTGTTTCAAAAAATTCAAATAATGATATTTATGCATTTTTACGTCTATAAATTCAAGTGTTCCAACGCCGTTTGCTGCCATAGATCCCCACAATATTACATTACCCCGACCATGTTTAACTATGCCGCATAGATTTTCTTTATTTAGTTCAGTATTAGACTTTCTCAATACGATTTGCCTTCCATCTGATCCAAAAATGTTAAATTTGCTTTCATCTGTGAAGAGAACGTTATTCCAAAACTCCACGGGCTTATTATTATAACTTTTCGCGAATTCAACCCTTTTTTGTCTATTTATTTTTGAGATAAATGGTTTTTTTCTACCTACTCTACCATTATAACCATAGTGGCGGAGCGTTCTGCGTACAGTTTCGGTTGATATTGGTTTATTAATTATACTAGAAATTTCTTGGGTTAGACTTACTATCTGTTTTTTTGGATTTTTTTTTATTTCACGTAGAATATATTTTTCGTTCTGGAAATTCAATAATTTTTTTCTGCCACGTTAAAAAATATTTCGATTTGTTAATAAATATAAATATGACTGTATATACATATGTAAGAAGAAGTATAATTCCACTCTTTTTTACGTATCCCAATGCATTTTTTTACACCAAAAAACTCTATTTGCAAAAAAAGCAACAATCTAGTTTTCTTTGTTTCACGTCTACTGAATATAGGCCGACAGTTTAAGAAAACAAGGCAGAATGTAAACCAACTGTTTTTAAAAGCGAAAGACAATATAAACCAAATATTATCTACTACAATAAGATGAGAAACTCTTTTGTCACACATGCATATATTAATGCAGTTTTTACAACTTCCTAAACAAAAAAAAACCAATAGTAACAGTAGGTAAACTATATGTTACTTCGTTTCAAAACCATTCTATTATTGAAATTACTGTAAGAGAGAAGTGAACGAAATATTGGTTAGGTTATTTTTACAATGCTTTTTTAGAGGGATGACTTTGTTACTGTGTCTATGTATTGTTATAATGCAAAGTATAGGAATATTTTTTTATTTATAGTGGCAAAAACTAATAATCGAAAGTATTTTAAATTGTTAATTGAAATTTTTTAAATAAAAAAGGAATAATCGAAAGTATTTTAAATTGTTTATTGTAATTTAAATATGAAAAATGTATTTTAATCAGGTCTCCTGAATATTTTATGTAGATATTATTTAGATAAAATTTATTAAATATTTAATAAATTTTAAAATTAAATTGTAAGACCAAAACCCTATATAACTAAAAAACCGATTAACACACATAAAAATATATTACTAAAGCTATAATTTTTATGCCTTGCAGAAGAAAAATTTGTACAAGTGCCTAAGTTACAGGTGTCTCAAAACTAACAAATTTTCAATTTACGAACTTCTAATAGCTCTTAAAATAATTCTAAAAGTTATTTTTTGTCTCAAAATTTCAAGTTTCTTTCTAAAAGCCGGAGTTATGGAAAAAGAAATATCATGCAAAATTTGTTTTTAATATAATAGTAAATTTAAATACTAAATTTAAAAAAATTATATAATTTTGATATTGATTTAGCAAATTTAAAAAAATTCCTGCCGAATTGTGTTTTCAGATTGAAAAGATGTTAAGCAGAACATGAGATATACGCGTTTAAAAATAATGCTTTTTCAAAGTTTGAGGGGCTGTAGCTCCGTAAACAATGGGGCTACATAAAAAAGTTGTATACAAGAAAAAGTTTATTTGGAAATGGTTTGGATTAGCGTCCGCGTCTGTTTGAAATGAAATTTTTTATAACGATACTTAGTGATGTCACCAACATTTCATAGAAGATAAGGTCATTTGAAGGTCAAAATAATTATTTGAAAAGTTTTCCTATTAAATTTAAAGTCTATTAAACTTACTATTTATTGTATAAACTTTAAATTGTTTATGTTTATGTTTAATTATATTTATATATACATATACGTATGTATTATATTGAGTATATAAAATATACATGTATAATATAATAAATATATATATAATATAATATGTAATATATATAATATAATTAATATATATTATGCCAATATTATGTGTAATATATTATATTTTTATTTAAACTACAAAATAGAGAATGAAATTTATTTTATTAAAATTCAGTGCTTGAATAATTGTTTCAATATCGTTTTTTACCCTTCTGTGGAACTATTTATCGCCCTATACCATGCTTGTTATATACCGTTGAAAAGAGGTTGAAAAGAGTTTTCTAACGGTATAGTAATAAATATAGTGTGTCTTTGAAAATTTTACAAGTATAGTGGTTTTTTTGAAAGTTTTAATTTTTTTTTTTTTTGTATCAAAATTTCCACTTGAAACTGCAATATCTCAAAACGGTAACACGAATTAAGATGAAACAAGATATAAATTAAAGATAGTATTATGATCTACAATTAAGTAGAAAATGGTTCCTGTATATTATCGTAGATGAAAGATATAACGGATAAAATACTACAAAATAATAGGAAAATTTTCAAATAATCATTTTGACCTTCAAATGACCTTATCTTCTATGAAATGTTGGTGACATCACTAAGTATCGTTATAAAAAATTTCATTTCAAACAGACGCGGACGCTAATCCAAACCATTTCCAAATAAACTTTTTCTTGTATACAATTTTCTAGAACAATTGTAGTTAAAAATCATTTTGTAGCAATTCAAAAAGTTATATATTTTTTTGTATGAATGTTATAAAACTAATTAATAAATATATTTTCTAAAACCGCAAAATTCATAAACTCTAAAGGTTGCTTAACAAATTCGCAATTTTCATAAATCTATGGATACTGCTCGATTCTTTGCTTGGCTCTAATTTGCATTCGGATATTTCCTGTATTTTTTTAATATGTAACAAGCAAAAAAAAACGCATTTTGTCCTATAAAAGATATATTTTTATAATCAGATTTTGATATTTAATTTATTCTAAAACACCGATCTCGAAATTGTTATTTCGTGTACCTATGTATATGTACATATCCATACATATAATATTTATTTTTAAATAATAGAATTTTGGAAAATAAAAAAGTATTTTATTTTATTTTTAATTTAAATTTAATATATTAAATTCATTATCATAATTGAAAGAATTTTAATTCAATTTTTTTTCTCGCATGCTAAACATTTAATATGATGCTTTCCTCTCATGTATTATTTAAAATTTTTTTAAATAGATACTTTACAACTATAATATTAAACAATTTTCACAATGCGAAAGTTCATTACTATGCCTGCTGTAACTATGTATTTGTAACAAAAATATACTTTTATGAAAGAGACAAAAAGAAAAAACGCATTTAAAAATCATTAGGGTAGGAATTTAGGAAAGGAAAAAAATGCTAAATATAAAAAAATCTCTCATTAAAACCGATTAATACTCTCATGTATATTTTCTGTTTTTGTTCGTTTTTACTCCTTTGCGTTATTTTGGCAATTTAGCGCTTTTTCTACTAAATAGTGCAATTTTACTGGTTTGATTTAGTGTCGAAAAATCATTCCACAGCGCCACAGCATCAAATTAATAGAATTGAAATATTTTTAACGGTATTTAGTGCAAACAAATTTTTTTACTATTAAAAATAAAACATATTTTTTTATTAAAATACTAGTAACTTTTTCGTTATATTATAATACTTGCACGCTTGTATAATTAGTCAAAAAGTCGCTCAAGGTCTCAAAGGTCTACGCTTTTATTTAAGTTGAGTATGTATAAAATTAAAAGATTTTAGGTTTTTTCTTGAAAAAAATTGTAGGAGACTAGTAATTTCTAGAAAAATATTTTAATTAGCGAATCAATACACATTTCTAGTGGATTTTTAGCTCTTTTTAGTGCAGTATTTTTCGGTTTTTGCTCAACTTTGGTATCAAAACTTGGCAACTCTGCTTCTTATTATTTAACATATTTAACATTACCCGCTTTCAGATTTGGAAAATTTAAAAAATAAGCTGTTTCATGCAAGAGACAAAAAAAAAACTCCATAATTATTGAAAACGCATTATTATTAATTTATTAATGTATTATTAATGTAAATACAAAAATAATCATTAAAAATTAAAAATTTATGGTTATAAAATACTTAATATATTAGATTATTTAAGACTATATCAAAAATATTGAAATTTCCCACGATTTAAGAACTTTTCCCTTTTCCCTGGTCATGTTGAAATTTCCCATAATATGTGAAATTTCCCACGATCTGACAACACTTATGCATGTAATATATATGTTGGCTGAAAATATTTTCTTCACTGCCTATCTATTAGTTAATACATAATATGTATATCTGTTACTGTGAACAATATAGAATATTTTTTTTTAAATTTTTGAGTAAAAATTTCAATGCATTTCAGTGTCCATTCTTATTATAATTTGATTGTAAAGATATTTTTTGATTTTATAATCGGATATAATAAATAATAATACTTAAATTTAAAAGTTCTAAAGTTATTATAACTTATTAGTAAGATATGTACATGTAGGTACTAATATTTTTTCTAAACTTAACTAAACTATTGTATAATGTATATGAATATAGGTACTAATATTTTTTCTAAAATTAACTAAACTATTGTATAATGTATATGAATATAGGTACAACATTTATGCACCTATGTTATATTTACCTATTTATTTATATAAGTATTTATTTATACACTTAATATGTCCATCCACACGTAGCTATATTATGTAGCTACGCATTTTAAATAAATTCCATATAGGTACATACATACATATTAAATGATTTCTAAATCATTGCCTTTGTTTTTTTTTAATTTTAAATCATTATGATTTTATTCTCTTAAAATATTTTAACTTCTGGGAAATTTTGTGTTTTCTTTGCTTTAGCTTTTAGTATGACATTAGATTTTATACAAGTCAATGCATACATATGGATATAAATTGTATGTTTCATGTGAAAGAAAGATTGTATGTAAATACATACATATACATATATGAAGTCTTGCCAGTGAATTCATAAATAACGAGGAAGAATACAGTTGACTTTGTCAACTCTTAGATACCCGTACGGTTCGTTAGTATGTTCACAGCCTGTCACTCTGCTTACAATATTATTTTTTTAATATTTTAGTATTTTAAAATAATTTGGGTGAATTTTATAATTTCTATTATTTTATAATGTACATTCTTCAAAAGCAGATTCTAACCTTCCACATAACGATTATCAATCCAAAACTTTTTCAAATATTCTATAGTACCATTTAATACTAAGCGGTAAATGTATATTAAATTTACTTAGTACAAAATAATAAATATAATTTTAAATATTATATTATATTATATTTAAATATTCCATTGACAGAATAATTTCTTATAAGTACAATAAAATACATATATGTATGTAAATACGGCACTATATAATATACATCTATACTCTTATCATTCATTCACTAGTGACATTGTGACATAATACGATATGTAAATAAACATGATATTATATAAGTATGTATATATATCAATATCATATAAATAAAAATTCTTCAAGCAACCGTTATGTTGTTTATTTATTTACATTTTTTTGTACTACGCATTATATCCTCAACAATTTCAAATTATCGAGTAAAACAAATGCAAAATATTCGTTAAAGAAATTTCTTAGAAAATTTGAAAAAATCAAGTAACACTTTCGTCAATTATAAAGTAACTCTATATTATTAAAAAAAGTTGTTAACAGAAATAAGAGTATAATGTTGAAGCTTTAATTTTTGTGTATTACTTCAAAAAAATTTTAACAGGTGTTCAAGTTACAGGTGTTTAAAACTAGGAAATTTTCAGTTTTTGACCCCTTACAGCTCCTAAACGGGGGGTGATACAAAAAAAATTTCTAAAATGACTCATACTTATTTTCAAAGATCTAACTTCTGTCAAAATTTTAAGTTTCCAACTTAAACCGTTTAGAAGATAGAAGGGTTAAAGGATTTTGCAAAATTTGAGTTTCGTATAACGGTAAATTAAGACACCGTATGCCACAAATATATATTTATTGTATATATACTTTTAAAGCTAATAAAAATAGTAATCGTTTGGAGTTTTCAAAATGAAGGTATACCTTATATAACTTGTGCTATAACAATTTAAATATAGAGCTTTTATGAACCTTTGGGGAGCTGTAGCTCCGTAACGGGTGGGGCTACAAAAAAAGTTATTAAAAATAAAATTAATATTTTTGTGAGATCTATCAGCAGTTAAAATTTCATAGCTCTATTTCAAAAAAAATGTGGGGATCTAAAAGTTAGGTGTTCGAGAGCTACCCTAAGTTTTGGTCCAAACTCAACCAAAAAAAATAGCGAACCTACAAATTACTCCTAGAATATTTTGTGTAAATTTCAAGATTCTAGCTTTCTTAGTTTTTGAGTTAGCGTGCTGACGGACGGACGGACGGACGGACATGGCTCAAAAATCTTAGAATTTTTTTCTGATCCGATCCATACCTTTGAAGGTATATCTAGCTCGCTTATTTCGAGGTGTTACAAACGGAGGAGTGATTTTATTATACCCGATCCTATCGTACGGGTATAAAAATTAAAAAATACCTACTTTAGTTTTTTTTTTTTAAATATGTACTTACATAATATAATATGTATTTACAATTTATATAAATATTAAATATACATACCTAAATGTATATACATATAAGTATGTGTATGTTTACTAACTTAATTTATATTTAATTTGAATTTTCAATATTGCATTCTTGTGTTTGATTTGAAAAATAAAAGAATTTATAATATATACAAATTACAAAATAAACCCATATGTAGTTCCAATGTATTTATAAACTTTTTTAATCGTACATAATTGAATGAATATTCTGCTGAGTTAAAAAGAGGTGAAAAAAGAAATTGTTGAGCTTTTTCTAAATAGAAAGCTTAGTGAAGGAAGTTTTTCTTTGTCAATATTGTTATTAAAAAACAGTGTTAAATTTTAGAGTCTGTTTTAAATAATGTAGGTACAAAGTTCCTAATGAAAACAAAATAATTCAAAAAATTATTTTATACATTTTAAGCATAAAATTTAATTTAAAATGTTTTACCTGTTCTTTATCATATATCTACATACTTTATGTATGTACTTATGTTGGCATAAGTTTCTCCTTTTTTTAAGGAATGAAAATTAAAAAGAAATGTAATACAAAGGTTAAAAGATATGTACAAGTAGGTAAAATTTTTGTTTCTTCGTTTCGTTTCAAAACCATTATCTTATTGAAATTACTGTCAGAAAGAAATTGAGCAATATATTGTTTAGGTAGTATTTTTACAATGCTTTTTTAAAGGCGCAACTTTGTTTCTATGTGTTACTATGTGTTATGTGTTAATACAAAGTATAGGAATATTTGAAATTGAACCGCAATAAAGGCGCAACTTTGTTTATTTTTCATTCATGTGCATAGTGACAAAAACTAATAATCAGAAGTGTTTTAAATTGTTTATTGAAATTTGAATATGAAAAATGTATTTGAATCAGGCCTCCTGAAAATGTATAAATTTTACAAAATAAATTTATTAAATATTTTATTAAAATTAGTACAGAAAAGATTTAGAATATAAATTATATGAACGTTTAAAAAATGATTTTAATTATGACTGTTGTAATAAATGTAACAAATATTGTTTTATAATTATAAACCTATATATTAGGGCTAGAATTCATAATTTAATAAAAAATGTTAGTAATATAAGACATAAAATGTTAAGTTTTCTGTATTTTAAAATCCTATTTTGATTCTTTATACTTTTCTTTCAGCTTCAAATTATTTGTTTTAGTAAATCGTTTTCAAAATCTTGGATTAAATATTCTAAAATACCAAAAAAAAAATATTTATTTTTCAAATCTTAACTGTATTTTATTTAATTTTATTTTGCGTTTTGCATTTTCGACACAATTTGCTGTATGAGATTTCATATGCTCAATCGTTTCATATCAGATAAGTGGCTCCGTGAATTAACGCCCAAATAATGAAAGCCCCAAAAAATAATTAAGGACATAATGAAATAACGCCCCAAAAATTTAAATGAAATAAAATAATTATTGGGGCTTTATTTCACTTTCGTAAAATTACAATTTTCACAATGGTTGTTGTATGAATTAAAGTAAAAAAAAATTAACTAAAGTCGAAATTTTTATTTTAAAGCGTATAACTTTGATTATAAAAACTCTGAATTAGAAGGGAAGATGGATCATGACAACGTCGCCGCATCGGCCGTGCTCGTTCGCGGTCGTGCCGCGGTAGTCACGCGCACCCTCGTAGATTTCGTTTTATTTTTTTGTAAATTTGTAAATTAATAAATATAATTAATTAATTAATTTTCCCTTCCATATATTCCCTTTTTCTAGAATTTTTAACAAAATTTTTAATGGCTTTGTAAAATTTCTGGAAAAAGATGTACATATATGTATTCGCTTTTTCCAAAATATTTATTTATATGTATATATGAGATTCTGAATTAGAAGGGAGTTTAGAGTTAAACTCAAAATCAGGTTTTACGCTTTTTCCATAATGTTTATATATATCTCTACCAACTCTAAAATCAATACTAAACTATGTTCATGCAAACTCGGAATGTCAGATGAAATAAAATTACATATCAAATTACATTGATGTTGGGACTTATTGCATTTTCTTTATTGGGAGTTATTTCATAATGAAATATTTTCCACATTGAGTGGGAATTATTTCATATGCCGGTAGGCATTATTTCATAATTTGTTCATAGGGCTTATTTCTTTTGATGGTGGGATTTATTTCATTGGGGATTATTTCATCGGGAGTTATCTTAAATAGAATGTGATTTTGTGTTTTGATGATCTTTTCATGTATATTTTGTATATTATAGAATTGACTTTTTTTTATTAAATAATATATATAATACAAATTATAAATAGTTTTCCGGTTTTATTTCATTTTTATTTTGGGGCTTTAATTCTTTGGACGTTAATTCACGTAGTCCAGATTTTTATCTTCTTTTCACATAATAAAATTTTATTACTATCTATTTCTTGCAATTTTGCTGTCACGTGGTGACAGTGGTTCATGTTATATATCTGCATAAATATATACATATATGTGTGTATTATGTACTACACACTTATGTATAAAATATATTACCTCTAATTAATATGCCTAATCTTCAAAATTTCCTTTATATTATGCATACATATATTTTAATGAATATAATATGTACATACATTTAAAGCTTGTTGTGCGTTATATTGTTGATAGATATTTTTTTAGTTTACTTGTACATGTTTCGTGTATACATCAAACCTTATTAATATAACCATATTTTTGTGTATTTTAAGGTTATGTGTAGGTATACATAACCTTATATTTATTTTTTGTATCGCTTTATACGCGTCTAATAATTTGACAATAATGATATTTATGTAAAGCACATATGATAAGCGTTACCGATAAGAATTTAAAATAAGATCTTTACAGTGGTCACATTTCACCATTTAAAAGATTTCTTCATTCACATTATTTAATAATAATTCCTTTAAAAAAAAAGAAAATGAAAATAAAGAGTAATAGATTGAATGCTAAATTTTTCATCATAAATTATAAAACAAAAAAAAAATACATTATATTTATAACATTAAAACAGTTATGTATTTACTTGCATACATACATATGTACATATACTTAAACCTACATAACGGATAAAAATATTTAAAATGTGATTACTGATTAAAAACAAATTGTAATATAACTTGATGCAATTAAAATGAATTAAATGAAAAATAAAGAAAAAAAAACAGAATAAACGCCATTAGGTATACTATGTACTACATGATTTTATTGTTTATTCTTTATGAAAAGAAAGCTCTAATAATAATTTCTACCCGGGAAAAGAAAAGCTTTATATATCCCTTATGCGCAGATTCAAATATGAAATATAAAAACAAAAATAATTTTTTAATAGTACATCTATTTTCATTATAATTTTATTTTTTACATAACAAAATAAAGTATAATTTCGGTATTACATATGTACATATGTATGTACATATGTATATTCACTCTTGAATCAAAAGTTGTAATTTAAAAAAACTAGCGAAAAGTTATGATTCTATACTTTTTTAATAAAAATACATAATATTAAGTAAATGTGTACCATCAATATTTTTAAAATAAAGTTAAGAAAATCTAAATTTTGTTATTTGTTAAAGAAATTGTATTGTTATGCTTCTTATCAACAATTATTAATACTATTGAGAAAATTAATATTAATGTACATAGTTTAAATAATCCACCACTGAAGGATCAATTGAATTGGAAATGTTAGTACTCTACTTGTGTGTAGTACCATACATAGTACATACTTATGTGTACATTATATTATTATATTAATAAAATTTGAATTTTCATGGATTGGGTTAAATGAGCTGCTATTATTTTAAAAACTTCATTTAAAATTTTTATTTTTACTATCTAAAATAACAGAATGTGAAGAAAGTGAACAAACATTCTATAATAATTTTATTATTAACAAACACTTAAAAAGAAAAAACAAATACATTTTTACCCAAAAAAGTTTTAATTTTTTGTTTTCGACTTTTTTGTTAAATGCATTTGTTTGAAAAGTGCAATACAAAAGACAAATTATTTGTTAGCCTAATTTCGCTATCTATTCGCTATTTATAACAAATTATAAAGAATATTATTTAATATAATATATCGAACCTGTATAATAATAAATACCAACTGTTCAATTGTATTAAGCAATATACAGTATACACCAAGACTGTGTTATATTTAATATTAGTAAAAATAAAAAAAATGTAATATGAGAAAAATAATAAAAACATTAATGCCTAAATAAATTTACAGTGTCATATTTTTATAAATTTAATATACAGATAATGTATGTATATTATAAAAAAGAAATTACGTAATTTATTGAATTGATTGCCCGTAATTAATTTGTTTAATATATAAAATAGTATTTATATTGTTTCTTTATAATATTTCTAAAAACAAAAATTTTTAAACTATAAAATTACATTTGTTATAATAAAAGTACACTAGTTATAGGTATGACATAAGTATATTTAAAGACAAATTTATGATTCATTAAGAATTTGTAGTGTATATTATTTGTTACAACACATTTAAAAAAATAAATAGAATTTAATTATTTGTTTTTTTGTTTTTAATTATTTGTAGTAACCAATAAATGTTTAATACAATACAAAGGATCAAAATTTTAATTCAAGGTGTGTTTTTTATTGATAGAAATCGTTATTTTAGTTAAGTTAGTATCGATTATTAAAAAAAATGTTTTAGACAGTTATTTTGGTTAATTGAATTTGAAAAAGTAAATATATATATGACTACGTACCGATATAAGTATTTATACTATCTAAGTTAATTTATACGTTTAAATATTATAATTAATATAAATCGATTTCTTTTCTAATATTAAAAATGTGAATAAAAATTAAATAAATAAAAATAAAACAAATAAAACCAAAAAATTTCAAGAAACATGTGATATGATTGCAACGTTTTTCATCGTTTTAACGTTTTTACGTTCTTTGTTTTCGAAAAAATCAAATATTTTGTTATTTACGGAATATCAACAATTTGAAAATACACCGAATTTAAATGTACAAAAAGGTAAACAACAATATACTGAAAATAGCTGTAGCAATATTCAACATTTTGATAGTAATGAAAAACCCAATTCAATAAATCATAGTATTATATGCCAAAGTTCATTATCAACAAAAGGAGAACGATCAACTTTGGGACAAAGTTCAGCATTTTGTAGAAGTGATTCATCAGCAACAACAACATCTTCAAATGGAGGCGGAACATTTATTGGTGGCAAACGACGTTCAACCGCTTCGACTATTTCATCTTCTATATATTCTGACGTTGCATTATTAGATAATCATAGAAATTCAATAGAATGCAGTCGAGTAAGCAGCCATAGAAGATCAAGTGGCAGAATCAGAAGATATGTTACACGAATGACTATTGCTGGACCCCGAAGACGTACCACGGGCAGGTATTGATTTTTTCATTATGTTTTTTTTATTATATGTACATAAGTATAACATATTCATATTTTAATATTCCTTTACCAGTCAAAATGTTTGCAAAAAAATTCAAAATGAGAATTGTTCAACTAGAATTTGTTAATGTTGTATTTGATTGTATTGAAAATGCTTTTTACATTGGTATATCTGTTAAAAAAAAATATCAAATTATTTTTAAACTTTTTTTTTCATTATATTCCTTTATTTTCAAGCCTTAGCCGTAGCTGTCTGGCTAATAAATTTTTTTGTTTTACATATTATGATAAAGTGACAATATTTAATATTTATAATTCAATTCAATATTCATTATTACAATTCTATAATTAATAATTAATTCATTCATAAAGCTTCTAACTAGATGCTTAAATTTAAAACAATATATTTAAAAAAATAAATAAAATATAAAAAAAAAATAATTAAAATTTATAAAATTCAATTACAAAAAACCAGTATTGTACGTTAACTATTTATTATCATAACATATTTTTTAATTTCTTTTTTGAAACATATCACATTGTCTATATTTTTCAATTCCGTTGGAAGATCATTGAACAACTTAAGGCAATTATATAAACAATTATTATTTTGATTATTTGTTCTAAATAGAGTTAAATAATAGTTGGACTTATTCCTTGTATTATGACTATGGACATGAAACATCTGATTCAGAATAAAATTATGCTTTATTAAGTGATTTATAATTTTAAAAGCTGTCATATAGTATTCATAAATGCATATATTTGAAAAACTCATGTACTTAGTTATAATCATAGAGTAAACTAATTGGATACATATATGGATAGTTATTTATTATTTTAATGGCTTTTTTATGCATTATATTAAATTTATTTAAAGAATGTTAGGAAGCTTTATTCCATATTGGATTTAAAGTATACAATATTTGACAAAATATATGACGCATATATAATGTATAATGTGGATTTATCAAAGCACTTACGAAGTTTTCTCAAAATAAATATATAAAAGGAAATTTTTTTAATTATATGATCAATATGTTTAAACCACTTCATTTTACTATCTACAATCAATCTAAAATAATTAAAATATTTGACTACTTCCACTATTTGATTATTAAAATAAAAGTTTATATTCCTGAGTTTTCTGTTGTCAAAGATTAATATTTTTGTTTTTTTTGATATTTAGTAAAAGATGATGTTTTTGGAGTCGTTCTTCAATATTTACTACTATTACTTCATTCTACAAACATTCTTTCCAAATCCTTGTTAATATGATTTTTTAAACCAAGTTCGCTTTTTGAAGAGTATTTAAGAACAGCATCATCTGTGTACAACTGAATACTACCTTTTAAGTTCAAAAAAGAAATATCGTTGATGTAAATTTTGAATAAATCGGGCCCCAGAATGGGGCCTTGAGGAGCACTCTTTA
This sequence comes from Poecilobothrus nobilitatus, assembly GCA_947095535.1. Taxonomy (NCBI): domain Eukaryota; kingdom Metazoa; phylum Arthropoda; class Insecta; order Diptera; family Dolichopodidae; genus Poecilobothrus; species Poecilobothrus nobilitatus. The sequence goes on from OX352772.1 coordinate 93,594,225, forward strand.
AAATAGTTTTTGGTTGGCTTAAAGTTTCATTTCTACGTACTATTTTTTCCCTGTTGTGCAAATACGATTTAAAAAAAGCTATGTGGTTAGAATTCATTTTTTCCATTTTATACAAAAGAATTTCATGGTCAACGCAGTCAAAAGCTTTTTGGAAGTCTAGAAAAATGCATGCTATATAGTTACCTTTATCAATTTTATTTGTTATACAATGGGTTAGACTAAGACAAGCTGCCGTTGTATTAGAGTTCTTTTTGAAACCGAATTGTTCTTTATGTAGCAATCCATTTTTGTTAAAAAATTTAATCTTTGTTTAATAATGATTTTAAAGATTTTTGAAAATGAAGGAAGCATTAAAATTGGTCTGTAATTAGAAATATTTGCTACATCCCCTTTTTTAAAAATACGGGTGGCTATAGCTGTTTTCAATGAAACTGGAAAAGTGCAGGTTGCAAAGGACTTGTTGATGAATTTAACTAGTACCGGCGCAAGTCTATCAGAATATTTTTTTTATAAATTTCGATGAGATATGGTCAAAACCTGTCGCAGCTGCATGTTTTAAGTTAATTATAGCCAATTTCACTTTTTCTAAACTAGTTGGTGATAAATCAAAATCATTATTTACAATCCTGGTAAACATATCTATGTATTGATAATCAATTGCATCACTTGAACAGTTGACTTCTTTTGTCACATTAATTACATACATAATTATTTATACATTGAGCAATTTCAAAGTCGGTTTTTAGATTTTTATCATTATGTTTGATGAATTTAATACATCGGTTATTTGTATTTGTATACATTAGTTTTTTGTAAATCTTCCAAAATCTTCCACCTTAATTTTAAACGAGGAAGAATACAGTTGCCTTGTCAACTCTTAGATACCCGAACGAACCATTAGTATATTCATAGCCTGTCACTCTGTTTATACTATTATTTTTTTAATTTTTTAGTGTTTTAAAATAATTTGGGTGAATTTTATAATTTCTAGAACTATGATTTATACATATATTCAAACTATATGTTCATACATTCTTCAAAAGCAGATTCTAACATTCCACATAACGATTATCAATCCAAACTTTTCCATATATGCTATAGAATCATTTAATACTACGCGGCAAATGCATAATAATATTTACTATACATTATGTATTATATATCATTCAATCATTATAGTGCCATATACGACATGTAAATAAACATCAGTTATATAAGTATGTATAGTGTATACTAATATCATATTGTTATATAAAATTAATCCTTCACCTTTCCTCCCTAAATAAATTCCCTTGCGCATTAATAATAACACGCGCAAATGAAATCACACTTTCCTCAATTTTAAAGTAACCCTATATTATTAAGAAAAATTGTTAATGGAAATAAAAATATAATGTTGGAGCTTTAATATTTGTATATTACTTCAACAAAATTTGGACAGGTGTTCAAGTTACAGGTGTTTAAAAATAAGGAATTTTTCAGTTTTTGACCCCATACAGTTCCGAAACGGGGGACGATATAAATTTTTTTTTCTGTAATGACTCATACTTATTTTCGAAGACCTAGCTTCTCTCAAAATTTCAAGTTTTTAACTTAAACCGTTTGGAAGAGAAAAAGAGTCAAGAATTTTACAAAATTTGAGTTTCGCATAACGGTAAATTAAGACACCGTATCCCACAAGTATAAATTTATTATATAAATATTTTTAAAGCTAATAAAAGTAATATTAGTTTGGCGTTTTCAAATTGAAGATATCCCTTATACAACTTGTGTTATAACAATTTAAATATAGAGTTTTTTCGAACTTTGGGGGGCTGTAACTCCGTAACGGGTGGGGTTACAGAAAAAAGTTGTTCCATAAAATTAATATTTTTATGATATCTATCAGCAGTAAAAAAAATGTGGAGGTCTAAAATTTATTTCTTTGAGAGCTACCCGAAGTTTTGGTCCGCTATCAACCAAAAACAAGTAAATGTAACAGTAAGTCGATGCAATCGACTTATTGATACCCTACACCTAAAAAATTCAAATTAAATTAAAAATCCATAAGTTATTTTAGTTAGGAAGTTAATATAAGCTAACAAAAATAAATGCTTTTACAACCTTTGTACAAAATTTCAGGTTTCTATCTTTATTAAATTCGAAGATATGCTTGTTAAGTCTTGGAAAATGTGTGAAGGCACCCGAACCACCACCCCAATTCATCTCAAATTTTAGAGACATCATCAGAGCAGGGTAGAATACTCTTATATCGAAGATATTCTTGTTCGGTCTCCACTCCAATTCATCTAAAATTTTAGGCAAATCAGGAATTCAGGAAGCATCACCGTCATATCAAATTGGTAGTTTCTATCTTTATTAATTTCGAAGATATGCTTGTTCGAATTTGAGAGTTGTGTGGGAGGTACCTGAACAACTCCTCCAATTCATCTGAAATTTTAGGGATCTCAGGGATTCAGGAAACAACACCCTAGTACCAAATTTGAAGTTTCTATCTTTATTAATTTCGAATATATGCTTGTTCGGTTTTGGGAGTTGTGTGGGAGGTACTCGAACAACCTCTCCAATTCATCTCAAATTTTAGGGATATCAGGGATTTAGGAAAATACCCCCTCGTACAAAATTTTAAGTTTCTATCTTTATTAATTTCGAAGATATGCGTATTCGGTTTTGGGAGTTGTATGGGAGGTACCCAAATAACCTCTCCAATTCATCTCAAATTTTAGGGATATCAGGGATTGAGTAAAACACACTCTCGCACAAATTTTAAGTTTCTATCTTTATTAATTTCGAAGATATGCGTATTCGGTTTTGGGAGTTGTATGGGAGGTACCCAAATAACCTCTCCAATTCATCTCAAATTTTAGGGATATCAGGGATTGAGTAAAACACACTCTCGCACAAATTTTAAGTTTCTATCTTTATTAATTTCGAAGATATGCGTATTCGGTTTTGGAAGTTGTATGGGAGGTACAAACCCATGGTCCGATGGTCGGGATGGTACAAACCCATCCCGAACCCATGGTCCGATTTCGCCCATTTGCAATCCCCGCCTTACTTTAGTTATTGTTAACCTACAGTATAAATTTCATCAAGATAGCATCATTATTTTTTGAGTTATCGTGCGTATGGACGAATGGACGGACGGACATCGCTAAATCGACTCAGGAGGTGATCCTGATTCAGAATATATATACATGTCCATATCTAACTCGCTTCCTTTTGGTTGTTACAAACACCATACCAAAGTTAATATACCCTATACTTTAAGTGTAGGGTATAAAAATAGGGAACCTACAAATTGTTGTAAGAATATTTTGTGTAAATTTCAAGGCTCTAGCTTTCTTAGTTTTTGAGTTATCTTACTGGCGGACAGACAGACGGACGGACAAAGCTCAATCGACTTAGAATTTGATTCTGATCCGATTCATACCTTTGGAGGTATATCTAGCTGGCTTATTTCGAGGTGTTACAAACGGAGGAGCAATTTTAATATAACCGATCCTTATCGTACGGATAGTTACGTTATAAAAATTATAATAATAAAAATAAAAGTTCAATAATAATAAAATTGTTTTTGTTGTGTGTAGAAATTGCATTTTTCTATTCATATTTCAGCTGTTATCGCTCCAAAAAAAAAACACTTAGATAACAAATAATTATTTAAAAAATAATTTTTTTTTACAGAAGATTTTCAAAATGATCACCATTTGTTTGAATACAATATATCGCCAAATTTCGTAATTTAAATTTATTGTGGATAACTCTTCTTTTACAAACGCAAATGCCTCATTTATTCGGAGCAGCAGATGATTTCTTGATCTTATTTCTTCTGAGTACTTATACTAATCCTAATTATTTTGCGCTTAGAACACCTAGATACTTGCAAAAAATTTTGTTAAATTTATTAAAATAAAGTATTAAAATAGAAAAGTATTGAATATCAAATTTTTGTTTTTTTTTCTCAGTGATGTGATTAAGTCTATTTTTTATCATAACTTTTATAGTTTTCGGATCTCATGACCTGTTATTACCTGTAAGAGGCTTAAAATGCAGGGGATTGTTACAGAAATAATTTAGAATTTTAAAATCTAGTAATTAATAGCGTAGATTTTTGTTTTTTGAATGTTTAACCCATTTTTTTCTTAAACAAAATTCATCAATTTTACTTTTAGGTCGTGCTTACTTCAAAACTAAGAAGCCTTCAAACTAAAATTATAGTGTGCTATAAAGATATTTTAATAAACTTTAAATTGCCATTTTAATTTTCCCAATAGCTTTAGTAGTTCTAATTCTGTAAATATAGCTCCAAACTAACATATTTTAAAAGTTATAAATCTTTAAAGTGTCATAATTCCTTAGGAGTTCGAGATAACCCCCTTCTTCCATAGAATTTCTTTTTCGTTGTGATGCTGCTTATCACCTCCTGATCTATGTAAAAGTTAACGCGCACACCCTGTATATTTGCGTAATGGTGATCAAGATTATTTTATTATTCATCCAGTCAATGATGTAGGGGTTAAGGCATGAAAAGTCTCGGGTTCAAAACCCGGCTGGGTCAATAGATTAAAAATGAATAATATAGGTTTTTCTTATAATATATAATTAGTATAATACATATAAATAAATTAAAACAAGTAAATGTAACAGTAAGTCGATACAACCGACTTTTTAATACGCTACACCTGAATAATTTCGAAAATATGATTGTTAGCCCTTGGGAGGTGTGTGTCAGGTACCCGAATTGCCACTGCAATTCATCAAATTCATCTCAGGGACATAAAGAAAACATGCCAGAACAACATTGTGCTAAATTTAAAGGTTCTATCTTTGTTGGATATAGTGGTTTGCTCTGAGGCTCGTTCGGAAGCTTCCAAAATTCGAAATAATTAACTAAAAACTCTCAAATTTCAGACACATAAAGAAAACATGACAGAACACCCTTGTACCAAATTTAAAAGTTGTATACTTTTGTTGGTTTTGCAAATAATCTCGTTTGCTTCGGGCTCGTTCGGAAGCTTCCAGAATCCGAATCCATGGTACGATTTTGTCCAAATTCGATCTTAGCCTCCTTCCTCTCTTGATTATTAACTTACTATATAAACTTCATCAAGATAGCTTCACTAGTTTTTGAGTTATCGTGCGACTCAGAAGGTGATCCTGATGCATAATATATATACATGTCCATATCTAACTCGCCTCTTTTTGGTGGTTACAAACTCTATACCAAAGTTAGTATACTTTAGGTGTAGGGTATAAAAATATGTCTTATAAATTATAATTAATATCATATTGTGATAGGTATTAAAATAATAATAAATGGGGCGAGAAAAAGTTGCGTAATATCATATGAAATTATGGTCTTATGACCCATTTGGTTGGGTCGAATTGTCAGAATGTAATTATGTTGTTTTATCTCATCCAAATAGCTCATAAGAACATAATCACATGAAACATTACAGGTCATATGAACTGTGATGTTGTATGCCTTTACCGAAGATAACTACGGTTTGTAATTGACTTTTAATCAAAGTACTATAGCTCTGTATATGTAATAATATAAATTATAAGTCTGTAAAACATTAGAAATATGTATATACACGATATATAGGTCACTCAATCATAATATATTATAAATATATTTATAAAAATAAATAACCAAATATAAAAGAAACGAGGAAGAATACAGTTGCCTTTGTCAACTCTTAGATACCCGTACGATCCGTTAGTATGTTCATAGCCTGTCACTCTGCTTATAATATTACTTTTTAATTTTTTAGTATTTTAAAATAATGTGGTTGAATTTTTTATTTTCTAGAACTATGGGTTTTACATATATTCAAACTACATGTTATACATTCTTCAAAAGTAGATTCTAACCTTATAACTTTATAACTTTTTCAAATATAGTACCATTTAATAATAAGCGGCAAATGTATAATAATTTATACTAAGCATATGTATTATATATCATTCATTCATCAGTGACATATACAATATGTAAATAACTGGGGGGATAACTGGTAATTTTGGGGGGCTGTAAGCCGGAACCCTGTATAATTAAGAAAAGCCGTTAACAAACATGAAAATCTATTATTGAACCTTTAATTTTCCTATTCCTATTTCCAGGTTCCTATCTCAAAGCGTGCCGGAGTTATGAAAAAAGCAATATCTTGTAAAATTTGGTTTTAACATAACGGTAAATTTAAATTGTAAATAACAAACTATTGCATAATTTTTATATTGTTTTGTAGAGGCAATTTCCGGTCTTCTAGTGTTTTTAGATTGTAAAACTAATACGCAGAGCCTGAGATATATACATGTGAAAATAGGGCTTTTTTGCAATTTTAGGGGGCTGTAACCTAGGAACTCTATACAATTAAAAGAAACCATTAACACACATAAAAATATATTACTGGAGCTTTAGTTTTTTTGTCTTGCCGAAGAAAAGTGGGTACAGGTGCCTAAGTTAAAGGTGTTTAAAAATGGCAAATTTTCAATTTATGAGCCCTAATATAAACAGGGGGTGGTCCAAAAAAAGTTTCTAAACAAACTTATACTAATTCTAAAAGTTCTTTCTGCCCCCAAAATTTCAAGTCCCTATATGAAAGCGTTCCGGAGTTATTCATACTATATACTAGTATAATCTTGATACTAATTTACAAATTTAAAAAAAATACCTGTCGAATGACGTTTTCTGATTGAAAAAATCTTAAGCAGAACATGAGACATATATATGCACTTAAAAATAGGTCTTTTTAAAAGTTTGAGGGGCTGTAGCTCCTTAACAGGTGGGGCTACAGGAAAAAGTTGTTAATAATAAAAGTAATGTTTTTATGATATCTATCAGCATATAAAATTTTATGTCTCTATTTCAAAAAAAATGTGGGGATTTAAAAGTTAGGTGTTCGAGAGCTACCCGAAGTTTTGGTCGGATCTCAACCAAAAAAAATAGGGAACCTACAAATTGTTGTAAGAATATTTTGTGTAAATTTCAAGACTCTAGCTTTCTTAGTTTTTGAGTTATCTTACTAACGGACAGACGGACGGACGAACAAAACTCAATCGACTTAGAAGTTTTTTCTGATCCGCTCCATACCTTTGAAAGTATATCTAGCTAGCTTATTTCGAGGTGTTACAAACGAAGGATACGTATATTTTAATATACCCGATCCTTATCGTACGGGTATAAACAGATTTTAAAAAATATAACAAAAATTAAAACAAATTTTGTAGGGATACTTCTACAAAATTTTTAGAATAGTTTTTGAGAATTTTCGATATGGGAACAACCCGTCCAATATACAAGTGTGATATTATAACTTAAGAAATAATAATAACTTTTTGATAGAGTTCGAAATTTAATAAAAAATGTATCTAAGACGATTTCAGACTTGGGTAAATTGCAGTTATCAAAATTTCAATTACAATTACTTGTAATTTTAATCTAAGTTATTTCAATTACAATTAATATAATTACTATTTTTTGTTTTTAATATTGTGATATGGAATTGCTTTTGTTTTTTATTATTATCAAAACAATGGTTGTATATGTCCATACTTATAATTTTTCCAATAAACCTTTTAGTTACTTATTTCCTACTTTTTTTGTTGTGCTTTGCTTGAGCTTTGAATGCCAATTCCTAATATCTAAATTTCTAAAAAACCTTTAAGGATCTTTAGCCACTGTGTTTAACATTATAACAACAACATTATTTTGAGCAATTAAAGAGCCATAATAAGTTATTCTCATAAAACAATATTTAATATTCTATTGTAATCAGTCATTAATACTTTATTAAATATGAAGATATACATACAAGAGCGTGGTTTTGGTACGCGTATTCTTTATCTTAATTTTCCAATAACTAAGGACCATAATATGGTAATAAATATATTTACAATAAAAAATTTTAAAAATATAGTTTCTGAAATTTTAGATCTATGCAAGTTTTATATAATGGGATAATATATCATAACCAAATTAATACAGTTATCTCCATAAACGAAAATCCTATTTTTGATATCTTCAAAAATTAAAATTAAAAAATTTTTCTTTTCTAAACCTAAAACAAAAAAAAATTTCTAATATTTTAGTTCCCCCCGCGCAACTCCGGGCAACAACTATAAAATCCTTCTTTATTATAATTTTGAAAAAAATAGTTTATTAGAGGCTTATTAAACCATTAAGGCGTTTAATAAGATGTATTATTCTTTTTTATGAGTCGGTAAATAATAAATTGATTTTTATTTTAATTTTCTTTTATTTAAAATATTATTCGTTTTACATACCTACTTTTGAAATGCAATTTTTTTCTAATTTTTAATAATTTTACTAAAAGTATTTTTCTTTATAGTACATATATGATAAATATAATATAACATTCTAATTTTGTTTAGTTCCATTTCAATATTTTGAATTAAATTTGAGTTTTTTAAATAAATTTTATTTGTAAATTTTTTTAGTTTCATTTATTTTGAAAAAGTTTTCATTACTTTAAAAATGGTTTCATTTATTTTGAAAAAGGTTTCATGCAATTGAAAAATAGTTTCATTTTATTGAAAAGTAGTTTTATTCAATTGAAAAATAGTTTCATTTTATTGAAAAAAGGTTTCATTCAATTGAAAAATAGTTTCATTTAATTGAAAAAAGGTTTCATTTAATCGGAAAATGCTACATATTTATAAATATATATATAGCATTTTTGGATGAAATGAAACCTTTTTTCAATTAAATGAAACTATTTATACCCGTACGATAGGATCGGGTATAATAAAATTACTCCTCCGTTTGTAACACCTCGAAATAAGCGAGCTAAATATACCTTCAAAGGTATGGATCGGATCAGAAAAAAATTCTAAGATTTTTGAGCCATGTCCGTCCGTCCGTCCGTCCGTCAGCACGCTAACTCAAAAACTAAGAAAGCTAGAATCGTGAAATTTACACAAAATATTCTGGAAGTAATTTGTAGGTTCCCTCTTTTTTTTGGTTGAGTTTGGACCAAAACTTAGGGTAGCTCTCGAACACCTAACTTTTAGATCCCCACATTTTTTTTGAAATAGAGGTATGAAATTTTAACTGCTGATAGATCTCACAAAAATATTAATTTTATTTTTAATAACTTTTTTTTGTAACCCCACCCGTTACGGAGCTACAGCTCCCCAAAGGTTCATAAAAGCTCTCTATTTAAATTGTTATAGCACAAGTTGTATAAGGTATACCTTCATTTTAAAAACTCCAAACGATTACTACTTTTATTAGCTTTAAAAGTATATATACAATAAATATATATTTGTGGCATACGGTGTCTTAATTTACCGTTATACGAAACTCAAATTTTGCAAAACCCTTTAACCCTTCTATCTTCTAAACGGTTTAAGTTGAAAACTTGAAATTTTGACAGAAGTTAGATCTTTGAAAATAAGTATGAGTCATTTCAGAAATTTTTTTTGTATCACCCCCCGTTTAGGAGCTGTAAGGGGTCAAAAACTGAAAATTTCCTATTTTTAAACACCTGTAACTTGAACACATGCTAAAATTTTTTTGAAGTAATACACAAAAATTAAAGCTTCACCATTATACTCTTATTTCTGTTAACAACTTTTTTTAATAATATAGAGTTACTTTATAATTGACGAAAGTGTTACTTGATTTTTTCAAATTTTCTAAGAACTTTCTTTAACGAATATTTTGCATTTGTTTTACTCGATAATTTGAAATTGTTGAGGATATAATGCGTAGTACAAAAAAATGTAAATAAATAAACAACATAACGATTGCTTGAAGAATTTTTATTTATATGATATTGATATATATACATACTTATATAATATCATGTTTATTTACATATCGTATTATGTCACAATGTCACTAGTGAATGAATGATAAGAGTATAGATGTATATTATATAGTGCCGTATTTACATACATATATGTATTTTATTGTACTTATAAGAAATTCTGTCAATGGAATATTTAAATATAATATAATATAATATTTAAAATTATATTTATTATTTTGTACTAAGTAAATTTAATATACATTTACCGCTTAGTATTAAATGGTACTATAGAATATTTGAAAAAGTTTTGGATTGATAATCGTTATGTGGAAGGTTAGAATCTGCTTTTGAAGAATGTACATATAAACATATAGTTTGAATATATGTACAACCCATAGTACTAGAAATTATAAAATTCACCCAAATTATTTTAAAATACTAAAATATTAAAAAAATAATATTGTAAGCAGAGTGACAGGCTGTGAACATACTAACGGTTCGTACGGGTATCTAAGAGTTGACAAAGTCAACTGTATTCTTCTTCGTTTTTTTTTAATAAAACTTTTTTTTTTTAAATGAAACTTAATTTTTTCAAAATGAAACCGTTTTTTCCTGGAAATAAAACTAGATTTTTTCAAAATGAAATTATTTTCAAATTTAATGAAACTGGTTTTCAAGTTAAAAAATAAACTTATACATTTTAATTTTTGACAATTGATTTTTAGTATTTTTTAAATTTACAAATATTTTTAATGTAAAGCAATATTTTTTAATTCTTAATTTCACAATATATAAAAAGATATTCTTAAAGAAATGGAAAAGAAATTGAATTTCTTAATAAGATAAAACAATATTTTTTAATTCTCAATAATATATATTAACCTATGAATAACTTAAAAATAATTTTGTTGATTACCATTTTCTTAGCTTTATTTATATAATACATATAGTTAGTGAAGGGGTTGGCCTTCTGCAGCTTGCGGAATTTGCAAAACCAAAAAAGAATGCATAGTTTCATTTTGAAAAAATTGTTTTCATTTAAAAAAAAAGTTTCATTAAAAACAAAAATGGTTTGATTTCAAAATAAAATAGTTTCTATTAATCCAAAAATGCTATATATATATATATATATTAATGGATACTATGCAATAAATATATATATATATAAAATTTTATGATTATATTTAGTTTTATTTTTATTTAAAAACTTGGTTTTACAATATATGGTATTTTCTCGGAGAAACTCAACACTTCAAAATCGTACAGACTCCTCGACACAGCTAGCATCTTCCAGGCGGAGATACCAGCAGTTAGAGAGGCTACTCGAATTCTGAACGGAAACAACACACAAATGAGAACGATCGCCGTTTGTGTGGACAGTCAATCCGCGATTAAGGCCATTAAGGCGAATATTACAACCTCAAAGCTTGTGCCAAGAGGAACTTGCCCTAACAAGTGAAAGGTTAAACATAACCTTCTTGTGGGTTCCCGGGCATAGTAATATTGAAGGAAATGAAAAAGCTGATGAACTAGCAAAGAAAGGAGCTACTCAGTACACTAACTCTCCGGAAAAAGTCAGTTGTCCAATTAGTACCGTTAGGGAACGGATCCTTTCTTTGTATATAGCGAAATCACAAAATAGGTGTAGTAATCTGAGCAATTTCACCATATCTAGAACTTTGTGGCCCCCATACAACAAAAGGAGATCAAATGAGTTGATATCCAAATCTCGCACAGACATAGCCAGACCAGTGGCAATCATCACAGGCCACTACCCAGTAGGAATCACAGCCAAAATAGGAATCCCACACAATAGCTTCTGCAGGAGTTGCAAAGAAGCAAACGAAAGTGAGAATCCGGAGCACTTTCTTGCAGATGTCCGGCCCTAGCTAGAGCCAGACTTCTCTCACTCGGTAAACCGTTCTTCCACAACCTGAGCTAGCTTTCCAAACACAAAATTAAAGAACTGATTTTGTATCTGAACCGCTCGGGTTGGATATAAAACTGCAAACAATCTAAAACCACAGTTCACGTAAGTGCAGTGGTATCAAAATGGCGAAATCTAGTGCTAATTGAGGCAGTCACACAGCATCGGGAGGGTCAACTACCTACCTACCCGATGCTGCGCCCTACCTACCTGGTTTTACAATTTTATGATTATATTTATGTCTAGTTCCAACAAACAAAACTCAATTTCAATGCAAAATTTCGTTACTTAAATACAAAAATTATTACTTACCTATAAAGATCGAACTGAACCAATATTGCTTTAGCAGCGATATCGATAATTGAAATTACTTTATGGGTGTACCACTTAAGAACATTATTCCGTATTATAACTAGGGCTTCTCATTTCCCGTAGAAATTCAAATCCCAGGATTCGTTAACAAGCAATTATTTATCCAATTAGATGGGAGAAAAATGTGTAAAATCAAAACAATAGAAAAAAATGCTTTATAGATTTTTAATTAGAAAACTTAAATAATTTATAGAAACAGAACAAAAATAAACGCAAATAAATACATTGCATGCAAACATTAATTTTTATAATAATTTTTTAAAAAAACATAAATTGTCAATGCGCCATCACTTAACAATGATCGAATTTTCGTGGTGAAAGGACCTGCCACAGAAACAGCTCTTTCGAATTCAATTGATGTGTGAAAATAGCCATTTTTTTGTTATCTTCTAAACTCTCAATTCCACTAATATTCGTCAGCATCCAATTTCTGATGAAGTGTTAATTTATATGTAATCGATATATTTGCCTCTGCTATAAACAATGTTTCATCCCCATTTTTATTACAACCTAATTCTTCAATATCAGGGAAAGGCAATGATAATATAGTATTTATGTCCGATTCGTATTTATAATTTGATGGGTTATTTAAATATTTTAGCAAGCCAACTAAATTTGTATTCCGCCTTTCGACAATTCTCTGTTGCACATACTGCAGTGTTTTAACCGAAAAACAATCTTTATTCTTTTGCAAAACATCTAATATAAACACTAATACACCCTCTGCTTCAAACACTAATACACCCTCTGCAGAGATGTGTCGCGTCGGCCATGTCTTTCAATACCGATTTTTTTGGTTGTAATATCGTTACTAAAGTCTGCATTACTAAATATTCCTCCTCCGAAATATTGTTAATATTACTGAGCTTAAAATCCATCATTGCATCAATCCATCCATCTATTTTATTTTTATTGATTTTCTTAATTTTAATATTGGTAATTTGAGTGCCATTGTCAATGCCATCTATATTGTATTTTCCTAATTTTAAACGAAATTCGTTACTAGAGGGGAAAAAAAGAAGTATAAACTACTCAAATTTCTAGTAAGAGTATTTTTAATATCTATAAAAATAGTAAAAAAAAGGTTAATAAAAATAAGAGTAATTCGCGGAAAATTGTACTGAAATCCTGGGATAACTGGATGATTTTTTACCGGGATGATTGAAAACGAGTTCTGTTATCATTGCATTTACAATAAAGTAACGGATATAATAAGGGCAATTAAAAAATATTCTGAAGTGAATTTTCGTTTATGGAAAATTTTATACGTTTAGAAATAATAAAATAAAATTATTTACGTTTAGAAATAATAATTATTAAAAAGATAATATTTCCGAGTAAAATATTATTTGATTCTAAAAGATTTTTATCTTGAAAATAAAAATAGAATTTCTCTCACTCTCATAAGACTCTCATATTACTCTCATATTACTCGTCCATCCCTAACAAAATTTTCGCTCTCGGCAAAGGTTTAATTTTTAAATGTAATGGTGGGTGGTTTTTCTTTTATATTGATATTCAATGATATTGATATTCAAGTTTCGATCACTCAATAGTTTTTTAAATTTACCAAAAGCATTCCTTGCCATCATAATTCTTCGTTTAACCTCTTCATTGGGGTCCCAATCTTCGTCTAGTAAGTATCCAAGATATTTATAGTTTCCTATGTATGTATTTTTGTCTCTACTTACTATCATAAATTTAGTTTTCGCAATATTGATGTTGAGACCATAGTTTTTGCTGTGATGATAGACTCTTTCGACGAGATGTTGTAGGTCTAATATATTGTCAGCTATAAAGGTTGTATCTTCCGCGTATCTGATGTTTCTGATATAAACTCAGTTAACTTTAATCCCCATTTCAGTATTAATGATACTTTCTTCAAATATATTCTCTGAGTATATGTTAAAGAGTATTGGTGATAGAATACAACCCTGTCTTACTACTCTAAGTATATTAATTTCTGCAGTTGTTGTTTTATTGGTTCTGACTTCAGCTCTTTGTTGCCAATATAAGTTTTTAATGCATCGAATATCTTTTTGATCTAGATTCAGTCTGAGCAGAATTTCCATTAATTTATCGTGTTGCACTGTGTCGAATGCGTTTTCGTAGTCAATGAAGCAAAGGAAGACATCTTTTCTTAAATCTTTACAGTTTTGTACTAGCACTTGTGTGCAGAAAAGAGATTCGCTCGTTCCTAGATTTTGACGAAATCCGAATTGTGTATCACTTATGTTTGACTCAATTTTTCTGGAGATTCTATTGTGTAATATTTTTAGAAATATTTTTAGAGCGTGGCTCATTAGGCTAATCAAACGGTATTACTATAATATTGGTAAAATGTTCGATTTTATTAGTAAATAAAAGATTTATTTGTAGGTATATAACAGTTTTTAAATTTTATAATGTTTTTATATTTTATAATAACTCTTTGTTGTAAACAGTTTTGTGTTCATTCTGTTGTAGGTAAATTTTTGGTAATATTCATATCATTATAGATTTTTTCAATTTGACTAAAATTATTAAATCTTATTTTGCAAGTGTTAGTTGTTTCTAATACATTACGTGTAGACAGTTATCGGGGTGGATTTTTAATTTTTTTTCTTTTAAAAATAAGTTGTTATCTTTCTAAATTTTGTTATTATTAGCAATTACTTTCTCGATCTCGTAGTCTAATTCTTCCTTTTGCCGGTTAGAGAAATGAAGATGAACGTAATTTTTTTCTGTAAAATTGGGGATATAACAACAAATATTAGAGATTTCCCTTGGAGTAGAATACTGTTCCTAATGTATGGTAAGATATAATTAGCAATGTTAAATTTATTGGCTTCTTCTTCAGAAAAGATATCACGTGGCAGTACATCCAGTCTGCTCATGAAGAGTATATTGCGTCCTGGGCAGCCGTCAACCTAAAAAGAGTTTGAAAACAACCCCAAAGAATCATTAATAAAAAAAATAAAGGAAATACTTATCTAAAGTCATCCTGAGTTACACTGATCTCAACATCAATGGAACCAACCATCAACACCTGAAAATAAATTAATCATTATTTTTGTATTTTATTTAAACTTACCAATAATAATCCAAATTTTTATGTTCATATATTGTTACTTTTAATTATCAATAATTACCGAAATCGTCTTTCTCTTTTTTACTATAAGAAATCGTTAGTATTGTTTCATAATTGTAACACAGAGTATAATAGTTAATAAACTTCTTTATTAATTCTATCCGTCACCAGATGTCATCGTGATAGGATAAAATATTATTTTAATTAATTTTTAATCATCGCTTTTGGATAGATTTCTTATGTACTATAATCATATGTCTCTTATGTAATGTCGATTATAATTAATTTTGTTACTGCTAAGGTCAATGAAATATAGTACATAAGGAACTAAATGATCATAATGCTAATGGCATTTTTTTTCAGTTAGAATAAGATTTAATATAATATTGTCTAATTTTTTAAGTTTTATCGCTATCGAGTCGTTGAAAAAGAAAGATTGTAATAAAATTGATCGAAATTGAATTATTGGAAAATTTAGCGTTTCATTATACCCGTACGATAGAATCGGGTATAATAAAATTACTCCTCCGTTTGTAACACCTCGAAATAAGCGAGCTAGATATACCTTTAAAGGTATGGATCGGATCAGAAAAAAATTCTAAGACGTTTGAGCCATGTCCGTCCGTCCGTCCGTCCGTCAGCACGCTAACTCAAAAACTAAGAAAGCTAGAACCTTGAAATTTACACAAAATATTCTGGGAGTAATTTGTAGGTTCCCTATTTTTTTTGGTTGAGTTTGGACCAAAACTTAGGGTAGCTCTCGAACACCTAACTTTTAGATCTCCACATTTTTTTTGAAATAGAGGTATGAAATTTTAACTGCTGATAGATATCACAAAAATATTAATTTTATTTTTAATAACTTTTTTTGTAGCCCCAACCGTTACGGAGCTACAGCTTCCCAAAGTTCAAAAAAGCTCTATATTTAAATTGTTATAGCACAAGTTGTATAAGGTAGATCTTCATTTTGAAAACGCCAAACGATTACTACTTTTATTAGCTTTAAAAGTATATATACAATAAATATATATTTGTGGCATACGGTGTCTTAATTTACCGTTATGCGAAACTCAAATTTTGCAAAATCCTTTAACCCTTCTATCTTCTAAACGGTTTAAGTTGGAAACTTGAAATTTTGACAGAAGTTAGATCTTTGAAAATAAGTATGAGTTATTTCAGACATTTTTTTGTATCACTCCCCGTTTAGGAGCTGTAAGGGGTCAAAAACTGAAAATTTCCTATTTTTAAACACCTGCAACTTGAACACCTGTTAACATTTTTTTGAAGTAATACACAAAAATTAAAGCTTAGACATTATACTCTTATTTCTGTTAACAACTTTTTTTAATAATATAGGGTTACTTTATAATTGACGAAAGTGTTACTTGATTTGTTTTACTCGATAGTTTGAAATTGTTGAGGATATAATGCGTAGTACAAAAAAATGTAAAAAAATAAACACAATAACGGTTGCTTGAAAAATTTTTATTTATATGATATTGATATACATATATACTTATATAATATCATGTTTATTTACATATCGTATATGTCACTGACAAATGAATGATAAGAGGCGTATATTATATAGCGCCGTAATTACATACATACATATATGTATTTTATTGTACTTATCAGAAGTTATTTTATGAATGGAAATATTTTTAAAGAAATATTGCAATGTATGGCGATATACTTATAACAATATAAATATACTATGTACGCATTAATATAATATAATATTTAAAATTATATTTATTATTTTGTACTAAGTAAATTTAATATACATTTACCGCTTAGAATTAAATGGTACTATAGAATATTTGAAAAAGTTTTGGATTGATAATCGTTGTGTGGAAGGTTAAAATCTGCTTTTGAAGAATGTACATATAAACATATAGTTTGAACATATGTACAACCCATAGTTCTAGAAATTATAAAATTCACCCAAATTATTTTAAAATACTAAAATATTAAAAACATAATATTGTAAGCAAAGTGACAGGCTGTGAACATACTAACGGTTCGTACGGGTATCTAAGAGTTGACAAAGTCAACTGTATTCTTTCTCGTTTTTTATCTCAAACAATTTGTTAAGCTTTGTGAGAAAGAAACATTATGAATTCTTATTAAGCTAAGTCAAAACATGGTCCTTCGAGCCGGATAAATGATATAGTGTGCATAAAATCCATTTGGAAAAATATTCTCAAACATTTTTAGTTGTTAAGCTCTAGTAAAAACGAGGAAGAATACAGTTGCCTTTGTCAACTCTTAGATACCCGTACGAACCGTTAGTATGATCAAAGCCTGTCACTCTGCTCACAATATCATTTTTTTAATATTTTAGTATTTTAAAATAATTTGGGTGAATTTTATAATTTCTAGAACTATGGGTTGTACATATATTCAAACTATATGTTTATATGTACATTCTTCAAAAGCAGATTCTAACCTTTCACATAACGATTATCAATCCAAAACTTTTTCAAATATTCTATAGTACCATTTAATACTAAGCGGTAAATGTATATTAAATTTACTTAGTACAAAATAATAAATATAATTTTAAATATTATATTATATTATATTTAAATATTCCATTCACAGAATAATTTCTTATAAGTACAATAAAATACATATATGTACGTAAATATGGCGCTATATAATATACCTCTATACTCTTATAATTCATTCACTAGTGACATATGCGATATGTAAATAAACATGATATTATATAAGTATGTATATATATTAATATCATATAAATAAAAATTCTTCAAGCAACCGTTATGTTGTTTATTTATTTACATTTTTATGTACTACGCATTATATCCTCAACAATTTCAAATTATAAAAAATTTGTTGAAGAAATTTGTTAGAAAATTTGAAAAAATCAAGTAACACTTCCGTCAATTATAAAGTAACCCTATATTATTAAAAAAAGTTATTAACAGAAATAAGAGTATAATGTTGAAGCTTTAATTTTTGTGTATTAGTTCAAAACAATTTTAACAGGTGTTCAAGTTACAGGTGTTTAAAAATAGGAAATTTTCAGTTTTTGACCCCTTACAGCTCCTAAACGGGGGGTGATACTAAAAAAATTTCTGAAATGACTCATACTTATTTTCAAAGATCTAACTTCTGTCAAAATTTCAAGTTTCCAACTTAAACCGTTTAGAAGATAGAAGGGTTAAAGGATTTTGCAAAATTTGAGTTTCACATAACGGTAAATTAAGACACCGTATGCCACAAATATATATTTTATGTATATATACTTTTAAAGCTAATAAAAATAGTAATCGTTTGGCGTTTTCAAAATTAAGATCTACTCTATACAACTTGCGCTATAACAATTTAAATATAGAGCTTTTTTGAACTTTTGGGGAGCTGTAGCTCCGTAACGGGTGGGGCTACAAAAAAAAGTTATTAAAAATAAAATTAATATTTTTATGAGATCTATCAGTTATTAAAATTTCATAGCTCTATTGCAATAAAAATGTGGGGATCTAAAAGTTAGGTGTTCGAGAGCTATTCTAAGGCTTGGTCCAAACTCAACCAAAAAAATAGGGAACCTGCAAATTACTCCTAGAATATTTTGTGTAAATTTCAAGATTCTAGCTTTCTTAGTTTTTGAGTTAGCGTGCTGACGGACGGACGGACGGACATAGCTCAAGTCTTAGAATTTTTTTCTGATCCGATCGATACCTTTGAAGGTATATCTAGCTCGCTTATTTCGAGGTGTTACAAACGGAGGAGTAATTTTATTATACCCGATCCTATCGTACAGGTATAAAAAAACTTTATAAAAGTGCTTAAAATCCATTTGGAGAAATATTCTCAAACATTTTGGTGGTTAAGCTCTAGCTCAAAACAAGTAAATGTAACAGTAAGTCGATGCAATCGACTTATTTATACCCTACACATAAAAAATTCAAATTACATACAAGTTATTTTAGTTAGGAAGTTAATATAAGCTAAAAAAATAAATGCTTTTACAACCTTTGTAGAAAATTTCAGGTTTCTATCTTTATTAAATTCGAAGATATGCTTGTTAAATCTTGGGAAATGTGTGAAGACACCCTATCCACCACCCCAATTCATCTTAAATTTTAGAGACATCATCAGAGCAGGGTAGAATACTCTTATATCGAAGATATTCTTATTTGGTCTCCACTCCAATTCATCTGAAATTTTAGACGAATCAGGGATTCAAGAAACAACAACCTAGTGCCAAATTTGAAGATTCTATCTTTATTAATTTCGAAGATATGCGTATTCGGTTTTGGGAGTTGTATGGGAGGTACCCGAACAACCACTCCAATTCATCTCAAATTTTAGGCAAATCAGGAATTCAGGAAACATCACCCTCGTATCAAATTGCAAGTTTCTATCTTTATTAAATTCAAAGATATGCTTGTTCGGTTTTGGGAGTTGTGTGGGAGGTACCCGAACAACTCCTCCAATTCATCTCAAATTTTAGGGATATCAGGAATTCAGGAAACAACACCCTAGTACCAAATTTGAAAATTCTATCTTTAATAATTTCGAATATATGCTTGTTCGGTTTTGGGAGTTGTGTGGGAGGTACCCGAACAACCTCTCCAATTCATCTCAAATTTTAGGAATATCAGGGATTTAGGAAGACACACCCTCGTACAAAATTTTAAGTTTCTATCTTTATTAATTTCCAAGATATGCGTATTCTGCTTTGGAAGTTGTATGGGAGGTACCCGAACCCATGGTCCGATTTCGTCCATTCACAATCCCCGCCTTACTGTAGTTATTGTTAACCTACAGTATAAATTTTATAAAGATAGCATCATTATTTTTTGAGTTATCGTGCGTACGGACGGACGGACATCGCTAAATCGACTCAGGAGATGATCCTGATTCAGAGTATATATACATGTCCATATCTAACTCGCTTCCTTTTGGTGGTTACAAACACCATACCAAAGTTAATATACCCTATGGCCTATACTTTAAGTATAAGGTGGTTAAAAAAAACTCTATTAAAACAAAAAAAGAACAAGTAAATGTAACAGTAGTCGATGCAAGCAACTTATTAATGCCCTACACCTGAATAATTCAAAATAAATTAAAAATCCATAAGTTTTTTTGGCAGCTCATTGAACTTCTTTTCTTTTCTGTCTTATTCAACTCGAATTTCGGGAACGTAAAATAGGCATCCTCTTGAGATATGCTTGACACCTTTGTAAAAATTTTTAAGTTTCTATCTTTATTAATTTCGAAGATTGTTAGTCCTTGAGAGGTGTGTGTCAGGTGCCCGAATTGCCACTCCAATTCATCGGATCCATCTCAGGAACATAAAGAAACATGCCAGAACACCATTGTACTAAATTCAAAGGTTCTACTTTTGTTGGTGTTGCAGAAACATAACAGAACATTTAGTAACACACCTTTGTACTAAAAATTAAAGTTCTATCTTTGTTGGTTGTGGAGATATACTCGTTTGCTCTGGGGCTCGTCCGGAAGCTTCCAAGATTTGAATCCATGGACCAAATCCTCACAAATTTCAGAAACATAAATCAAACATGAAGGAACACCATTCTGCCTAATTTAAAGGTTATATCTTTGCTGCTTTTGGAAATAATATCATTTGCTCTGAGCCGCGTTCGAAGCTTCCAAAATCCGAACCCAAGGACCAAATCCTATCTAATTTCAGAAAATCAAAGTTGAAAGAATACCATTCTGCCAAATTTAAAGGTTATATCTTTGTTGTTTTTGGAGATAATATCATTTGCTCTGGGGCTCGTTCGGAAGCTTCCAAAATCCAAACCCATGGACCATATCCTCTTAAATTTCAGAGACATAAATCAAACGGGAAGGAACATCATTGTAAAAAATTTAAAGGTTCTATCTTTGTTGGTTTTGGAGATAATCTCGTTTGCTCTGGGGCTCGTTCGGAAGCTTCCAAAATACGAATCCATGGTTCAAATTTTTTCAAATGTCTGTTTCCAATTTTATAGAAAATGAAACATAACAGGACACTCTTGTACTAAAAATAAAGGTTTTATCTTTGTTGGTTGTAGAGATATACTCCTTTGCTCTGGGGCTCGTTCGGAAGCTTCCAAGATAAGAACCCATGAATCAAATCCACTCATATTTCAGAGACTTAAATAAAACATGAAAGAACACCACTCTGCCAAATTTAAAGCTTATATCTTAGTTGGTTTTGGAGATAATCGCATTTGCTCTGGTGCTCATTCGGAAGCTTCCAAAATCCAAACCCATGGACCATATCCTCTTAAATTTCAGAGACATAAATCAAACGGGAAGGAACAACATTGTAAAAAATTTTAAGGTTCTATCTTGGTTCGTTTTGGAGATAATCTCGTTTGCTCTGAGGCTCGTTCGGAAGCTTCCAAAATCCGAACCCATGGACCAAATCCTCTCAAATTTTAGAGACCTAAATCAAACATGAAAGAACCCCATTCTGAAAAATTTAAAGGTTATATCTTTGTTGGTTGTAGAGATAATCTCATTTGCTCTGGGGCTCGTTCGGAAGTTTCCAAAATCCAAACCCAAGGACCATATCCTCTTAAATTTCAGAGATATAAATCTAACGGGAAGGAACATCAATGTAAAAAATTTGAAGGTTCTATCTTTGTTGGTTTTGGAGATAATCTCGTTTGCTCCGGAGTCATTCGGAAGCTTCCAGAATCCGAACTTATGCACCGATTTTGTCCAGATTCGAACTTAGCCTTCCTTTCGTAATTAGTAACCTACTATATAAATTTCATCAAGATAGCTTTATTAGTTGTTTAGTTATCGTGCGAAAGGAAGGACGGACGGACATCGTTAAATCGACTCAAGAGGTGATCCTGATTCAGAACATATATACATGTCCATATCTAACTCGCTTCCTCTTGGTGGTTACAAACACAATACCAAAGTTAATATACCCTATACTTTAGGTGTAGGGTATAATAAAACTGTAAACTATAAGAGTGCTATAGGTAAGAAATTAAAAAATAAAAACTATAAGAACATTGATGTAGTGTAGTGTAGTTGTAAAATCTTTGGTACGGTATCGGTAATGTCGCGAATCACGAACGGGGTAAGTACCAGAATAGCAGAATTAGGGTGAGTAAACGGTTACATACATTTTAAAATATTTGAAAATATTTTTTGGAACCATACATAATTTTGCACATTATTATATTTGATTTTTTTGGATATTTAAATATTATATCATTAACTTTAAATATACCTATATACATATTTGAATGATATGTCTATTGGAACGTAATAAATAAATTTACATAGTGTACATTAAATACACCCATATACGTATTTGAATGGGTTTTTGGACTTCTGGACAGAGCGTGGTTCGAATAATTGATATTAATTTCATGAAGTGGTATAAAAACGCTTGTACGAGGGGTTACATTTTTTTTTATTTTAAAAAATTTATCTGAATTTGGTGGGGATTTTAGTTGAGGTAAATAAATTAAAAGAAAGATGGAAGACTTTATAAATGCTCAGTTGGCACAAAAGCAAATCCTTGAAAGTTGCTTTAATAATTATAAAAAGACGGCGAAGGATAAGCGCACTAAAGGGTTTTATCAAAGAAGGTTAGCAGCTTTTCAAGGGCATTGGGATACATTTGTCAGTGGGCATAAAAGATTATTAATTGTTCAAAGGTTATCAGAAATGGGGACCTAAAAGAGCTATAATTACTTTGAATAGGATAACTATGATGAGGTGAAAGATTACTTCAACACTAATTACGAAATAATTGAAAGCCGATAAGAAACAGACGCATCAAAGGAAAACGCATAAAAGGAAACCGAGATCAGCATGATACAAGCCAACAAGTCGAGAATCACTCTGTAGTGCGGCTTGAAGTTACCAACAATGAAGTTTGAAATTTTTAAAACAATGGTACACCAAAATACACCAAAATGATTTTCTGAGTCCAGTTCAAAAATTGCAGTATTTAAAGATGCACCTTGTAGGAGAACCAGAACAGCTTTTGAGGCCTTACCAGGTAACAGAAAAGAATTATTTTTCAGCATAATCACTATTACAGGATCGATATGACAATCGAAAGATCTTAGTAAACACACAATTAAAGACATTATTATTTCAGTCAAAAGTTCAACAAGAGTCAGCCCACGGGGTCAGAGGATTATTAGACACAACATCTGAATGCTTACACGCTCTAGATAATCTGGATATTTCTACAAAAGAATGGGACCCGATTTTAGTTTTTTTAATTGTCAACAAGCTTCCAATCGAAGCGCATTAGTTGTGAGAGCAAGAAACTTGCAAAATGAAAGAATTGCCATCTTGGAAAACACTCAAAGAATTTCTAGAATCATAATTAGAAGCCATAAATAGCAGAAAACCAATACAGAAACAGCCAGGAACCTTTTTTAACAATAATCGAAACAAAACTACAACACAATTGTATCACGTTGCAACTCCAACTTCATGTGTCGGTTGTCAAGGCCAACACACCATTCGGCAATGTGATGAATTTCTAAAGCTAAATCAGGGTAAACGTTTAGAAAGGTAAAAAATTTATGTATCAACTTTAGGGTTTGGGTATAGAGTTGTTAATTGTCTCAGTACGAGAGTTTGCCAATATTGCAAAAAGAAACATCACACGCTTTTACATAAAAATATAAACTCGGTGAATAAAAACAATAACCAACAAAATAGTCAATCTACTAATCAATCCAGTCAGCCTAGTACTTCCCGAGCAACATCAAACAACGGATTAACTCCCAATAGCCCAAGTTTTGTACCAAATAATCAAATTCAAACCATAAACTACATTTTTTTAAATACATCTGATGCATTTATCACACACCGGCAGAATAATCAAATTTTATTAGCAACCGCTGTGATCACAATTGTCGCTCCTTCAGGTAAAAAAAGCCTGATTAGAGCACTCATTGACCAAGGGACTCAAGCCTCGTTCATCACCGAAAGAGTTGTTCGAAAGTCTCGTTTTAAAAACATTAACAAACCATCTACCAACTTCAAACTTAGAAGTGCAACATTGGGAACATTTACATGATTCACAACTGGCAGATCCACGATTTGATCAATCTAGGCTAATAGATTTATTACTTGGAGCAGACTTTTTTAGCAGTATAATATAAAGGGTCTAAGAAAAGGCAGTCCGGGTTCGACCACAGTCCAGAAAACGATTTTTGGATGGATACTGTCGGTTAACATTAATTGTGCAGGAGAACCACAACTTACTGTTAAAAATTATCATATGTGTGCTGATCTCGATAAACAATTGAAAGCTTTTTGGGAAATTGAGGAATTACCGAAACAACAAGAAGATAGTCTCTATCTACGTGAAAATAGTCCCTCATCGTACAAGACTGGCTTCACCCATTACAATTGTTGTTACCTTCCACATCATGCCGTAATTAAGGAGACGAGCACCACAAAGCTACGTGTAGTTTTCGACACATCCAAAGCAACATCAAGTGGATTGTCGTTAAATGACATGCTTTTAAAGCGTCCGGTGGTACAAGATGATTTAGTCAAAATTCTGATTCGTTGGAGAACACATCGCATTGCATTTACCGCTGACATTGAAAAGATGTATCGCCAAATTCTTGTCGAAGATTCAAACACAGCATTCCATAGAATAGCTTGACAGATAATTCAAACCAACCTATAAGAGATTATAAATTATTGACGGTTACCTTTGGTACAAAAAGCGCTCCTTATTTAGCAACAAAAATTTTACAACAACTGGCTATTAATGAAAAAGACAACTACCCTATAGCAGCAAGAATAGCGTCAAGTGATTTCTATATTGAAGATCTTCTATCAGGTGCGGACTCTCCCAAAGAAGCCATCGAGTTAGAAAACCAAATAATTAAATTAGCGAACTCTGCTGGGTTGTCACTTCGAAAATGGTCATCCAATTGTAAGGAATTAACGAAACCTTTTGAAATACATAACAATAAAGTTACCTTATTGTCGCTTTAGAAGAAAATGAAACTGTTCGAACTCTTGGCATCACATGGAATTCGAACAAAGATACCTGTATGTATTCTGTAAATTTGGATGAAAATTCTGAAACATGGACAAAACGTAAAATACTGTCGCATCTCGCCAAGTTGTTCGATCCACTTGGTTGGCTATCACCCACAAACATATTAGCGAAAATACTCATGCAAAGACTTTGGTTATGTGGCTCTAATTGCGATGAACAAGTTAATGCGGAGATTGAGCAAGACTGGAAAAAATATTTATTACATCTTCCAGAAGTTCAAACAATCGCCGTAGAGAGATGGATTCATTATTCAAACAACAGTTCTCAAATCGAAATTCATGGTTTTGCCGACGTATCTATCAAGGCATATGCAGGGGTAGTTTATATTTGTATAACCAACAGCTTGTGCGAAAGATCAATCCACCTGGTAGCATCCTAAACCAAGGTGGCACCAATTAAAACCATTTCTCTGCCAAGATTAGAACTTTGCGCTGCAACGCTGGTGTCGAAATTAATTAAGTACGTATTAGAAGCGTTTCAATTCGATCAAGCAATAAGTATTCACGCATGGACAGATTCAGAAATTGTTCTATCATGGCTGAATGCTCATCCATCTCGTTGGACAACCTTTGTTGCAAATCGTGTCAATCGTGAATCCGGCAGATTGTGCTTCTCGCGGTATGTATCCTACCCAGTTAAAAGAACACATACTATAGTGGCATGGTCCCGAATGGCTTAGAAAATCAAAGAAGAACTGGCCTACTAAGAAAAACCTAGAAACTAATATGGAAGCTGGAAAAACGATTTCAACCAATACCAATGTAGTACGACCATATTTTGAAACAAATTTTTCATCGTTTCATCGTTTTCATCAAAATTACTGAGGATGACCGCCTACTGCACAAGGTTTGCTAAAAATTGTAAAAAACCCACATCGAAAGAGACCAACTATTTAAAGGCTCACGAAATACAAACATTATTACAGATTTTAATCAAACGGATGCAAAACCGGCACTTTTCAAAGGAGATATCCGAACTGAAAAGCTCCACATATAAGACGAAGACCGATCCTTTATCAAAATTAACTCCGTTTTTAGATCACAACGAAATTTTGAGAGTAACCGGAAGAATACAACAATCGTCACTATCATACAATCAAAGGCACCCTATAATCATTCCTGACAAAAATCACGTCACACAGCTACTCATAAGAAAAACTCACACGGAAACTCTGCATGGAGGATTTCAATTAATGGCAACTATTCTAAGACAAAAGTATTGGTTACTAAATGCCCGCAATACGATACAGCATCATATTCACAAATGCATAACATGTTTTCGGCAAAAGGCTGAAGTGAGAGAACAACTTATGGGCAATCTTCCCGCACCTAGAGTACAAATATGACGCCCATTTTGACACACTGGTATCGATTATTGCGGTCCGTTTGAAGTAAAAACATATAAAGGAATGAGTGCGAAAAGATACAAAGCGTACATCTGCTCATTTGTATGTATGTCCGTAAAGACGAAACATTTGGAACTAGTCAGCGATTTAACCAGTGAAGGTTTTATCGCAGCCTTTAGAAGATTCACTTCCAGACGCGGACTTTGTACTGTCATCTATAGTGACAATGGGTCGAATTTTCTTGGAACGAGTAAAGTTCTGGCAAAGAAAAGAAAGATAATGCTAGGTCAGATAAATATTGAAATTGCAGAAACAATTGAAATTCATTTTAATCCTGCTGCTGCTCCGCATTTCGGCGGTCTATGGGAAGCTGGTGTAAGATCCACAAAATACCATCTCAAAAGAATTTTGAAAAATGGCGTCTTAACGTACGAAGAATTTACAACCGTGTTGCACCAAATTGAGGCGTGCTTAAATTCTCGACCACTATGTGAAGTGAGCACTGACACTCAAGATTTAAACATATTAACACCGGCTCACTTTCTAATTGGTGACACAATTCTAACTCCACGTGAGCCGTCCATATTAGATTTCAAAACGACTCACTTAAATCGATGGCAACATTTACAACGTTTATATCAACATTTTTGGAAACGCTGAAATACTGAATACTTAATCAGATTGCAACAACGTCCAAAATGGACAAAGCAAATTCAAGATGTTCAAATTGGAGACATGGTCATCTTAAAAAATGAAAACCTACCCCCCTGTCGTTGGTTACTAGCTGGCATTACGGAATTGCACCGCGGTACGGATGGGTTAGTCCGTGTCGCGACCGTAAAAACAAAAAATTGAATCTTAAAACGACCAATTGCAAAATTATGTATTTTACCTGTACCTACACACACACACACAAGCTTCTCATTCTTTGAAAACCAACCAACCTTAAAACGTCAACCTTAAAAGAGTTTGAAAACAACCCCAAAGAATCATTAATAAAAAAAATAAAGGAAATACTTATCTAAAGTCATCCTGATTACACCATCCAGGATCTCAACATCTATGGAACCAACCATCAACACCTGAAAATAAATTAATCATTATTTTTGTATTGTATTAAAACTTACCAATAATAATCCAAATTTTTATGTACATATATTGTTACTTCTAATTATCAATAATTACCGAAATCGTCTTTCTCTTTTTTACTATAAAAAATCGTTAGTATTGTTTCATAATTGTAACACATAGTATAATAGTTAATTAACTTCATTATTAATTCTATCCGTCACCAAATGTCATCGTGATAGGATAAAATATTATTTTAATTAATTTTTAATCATCGCTTTTGAATAGATTTCTTATGTACTATAATCATATGTCTCTTATGTAATGTCGATTATAATTTTGTTACTGCTAAGGTCATTGAACTATAATACATAAGGAACTATATGATCATAATGTTAATGGTATTTTTTTTCAGTTAGAACAAGGTTTAATATAATATTGTCTAATTTTTTAAGTTTAATCGCTATCGAGTCGTTGAAAAAGAAAGATTGTAATAAAATTGATCGAAATTGAATAATTGAAAAATTTTGCGTTTTATTTTTTATCTCAAACTATTTGCTAAGCTTTGTGAGAAAGAAACATTATGAATTCTTAATAAGCTAAGTCAAAACAGAGTATGTCAGAAATTTTTTCTAATTCTTTATTAATTAAATTGATATCTGCAAACATTTTTCGCATTAATTTGAGCTTTTCTACAAGCAGTATTATTTTATTTCTAGTCATGGTAATATTTATAAAGTAGTCTTGAAGTTTTTTCTGTTGGTTATTAACATGGCTGGTTATTTCATCCAAATGTTTTATTAAATTATTATTTATAATAACTTGTTTATTTATTTGGTCAGTAATTCGTAGTATAATATCGTCTAGGTTTTCTAGATGATCAAAAATTTCTTCAGCGTCTTCAGAATCCATATTTCCTCTAATGAATCTTAAACCGGTATCCGCTATGTTTAGTATATCTCTTTTAACACAAGTTGCTTTAGTAGAATGTAACATAATTGTTTTAAAATTATGTTTAGCTAGAATAAGTTCGCGATTAAAAAATTCGAAATTGCTAGAATCTTTTGCAATATTTAAAAGTTTGATGTTGGATTTAATATTGTTAATAATCTCTTCATACTAATTGAGATCAACAATTTAAAGAAACTTTGTAAAAGAACCCACTATAGGTTTTTTATTTAATTTTAATAAAGCGAATCCGTGGTCATAATATTGATTTCCAGTAATTTCCCTATTAGAATTGGGATTAGATATAAAAAGATTATGTAGCGATACATCTAAAACGAAAAAACGAAGAATAGAATTAAAAGCAAAATTAGTTTTTTTATTTTTTTTATATTTATTTTTATCTTTGATAATTAAAATTTCTTTTTGTTGTGTAGTGGTAGTATAGTGGTGTATTTTAAGTTTAATTTCTTATACTTTGGTTTATTTTTTCCAACGTTTCTGCTTATGACAACATTTGGAGTTCGAAATTTCTATCCCGTGATTTATTCAGTTTTTTAATCCTTGAATTTTTGTTCTCTTCGAACTGATTCGCGAGCAAACAAATATCTTCCCTGCATAGATTCTTGTCGATAAAATCAATAGCGCGAAGTTTAGTATTTGAGTGTATAGTGTTGTTATAAATTCCAAAAATCTTAAATATTTTGTGTTCAAGTTCTTCTCTTGAATTTTCGACTTCAAGGATACTGAGATGTTCATTAAGAGTTCTGTGAAGTCTTTCAATATCAGAACTACCTGTTTTACTACCGGCTGTAGTAGCATGAGATTCAATATTATTTTCTTTTATAAATAAATCGACTGAACTATGCAAAATGCAACGTTTATTATCGAATACATTTTTTTTTATTTTTCCAAAAAATTGAATTCGTTCTTGAAGAACTTTTAAAATTGATATCCAATTTCTGTCGTCTAGTTGGTGCACGGTTACATATTTACTAAACTTATCAATTGTTGTGAAATACTTAACATTCCGATAGGGAAACCAGATGTCGACATGTTCAATCTCATTAAAATTCTGAGGTGTTTCATTGACTTCGAAAGGTATTTTCACTGGGTGACGGTCATGCTTTGCTAACAGAAAGACTTCGTAATTATTAATTAATTTTCTTATTGTATTTAATAAATTTGGGTAATAATATTTTAATTTTAATTCATTATTCCGCGATGATTTTTCTTAGATGTTCTTGTTTAATTAAAGTTAATATCTTTTCATTATCTGGTACGTAAATTATCCTTTGCCTAGACCTAGTTATTTTTAATATTTTATTTTTACCAAAATATTGGTCATAAGAATTTTGAAAGTTAATGAAAATTTCTTCATTTTCTGATTACTATTCTCCTCGAAATAACGTGATTTCGGACCTTTTTATTAATTATTTTTATAATATTTTTCTTTTTTGAATCCACGAATAAATAAATTTGATTTTTGTAAGGATTTATTGGTTTCTTCCTTAATTAAATTTTATTTTCATTAATAGTTTAGATAGAACTAATATCTTCATTAGCATCGTTATTATTATGAAATAAAATGTTTAAAAATAGGTCATTTTCGTTTTCCGAAATAACTCTACTTAAACTGTCTGTAATTATATTTTCTTTTCCTTTTAGGTAAGAGATTTTGAAATCGTATTAATTTTATTGGATTTTACATCTCTGAAGTTCCATATTTGGTTCTTTAATATTGCTTAACCAAACTAACAAGTGCAAGTGCAAGTAGTAAAATGCCTGCCATTTTAATAAACCATAAAATATTTCACTGCCCATACTATAGTTAATAGTTCTTTTTCTATGGTGCAATAACGTTTTTCATGTTCGTTTAATGTTCTCGAAGCATAACATATGGGTGGTTTGATTGACTTAAGACTGCACCTATTGCCATATTAGATCGGATTTAATAAATTGGTTTTAATATGGGATCGTTAATAAGAAGAATCTTTAATTTATTGAATGCGTTGATATAATTTGTACCTTTGGATCTTTTATTTTTTCTTTAAACATTTATTTAAAGGGTAGGCAACTTTTGCATAATTCTTAATAAATTTTCTATAATACCCGGTTCCAATACCAAGAAATTGTCGGATACCTTTAATAGTTGTAGGAACTGTTAAATTTTGTATAACTTTAACATTTTCGATGTCTGGTTTAACACCTTTATTAGTTATCACGTGCGCTAAATATTTTGTCGAAGTATTAGCGAAGTTACATTTATCAATTTGTATCTTAAGGTTAATTTCCCTTAGCCTTTGCAATATTTTTTTATATTTAATAAACGTTCTTCAAAACTTGTAGAAAAAATTAATATATGGTCTACACATATGATATAGGACAGATATACTACACATATGATATTACTACATATATGATATTTATAAAATCTTTCAAGACATGATTCATTAACCGTTGGAATGTAAATGTTGCGGTTTAAAATCTGAATGGCATTCTCAAAAATTCAAAATGTTCATTTGCAGTAGAAAAAGCAGTTTTGGATAGATCTTTTAGATACATTTCGATTTCGTGAAACTCTTTTGGCAAATCAAGCGTGATGAAATAATTATATTTTCCCAATTTATCGAACGTATTTTCTATTCTATATTTCGGTATAAGGAATTTGTCACTAATTGTAAAGTCACTCATTTTTCTATAAGCCACGACAGTTCACCATTTTTGAGTTCCCAAATTATCTAATTTTTTGGAGACAACCCAAATTGGTGAGTTGTATGGACTGTTACTATGATTTATGATCACTTGTTCTAGCGTTTCTTGAATTTGGTTGTCAACTTCTTTCCTGTGAATCTGTGGATAGCAATACAATTTACTAAAAATAGGAATTTCGTTTTGAGTTTTTATTTCATTCTTTATTTCGCATGTGAAGGAGAGATTATCACCTTATTTAAAAGAGATACCTTGGTATGAATTAAATAAATATTTTAACCTTTTGAAATCTACATTATTTACATTTTTTTTGGATAGCATTCTTCAGGTAGAGAGTTTTGAAAATATTCATTGATAAAAATATTAACAGAGATAATTATTAAATATTAACCATTCATGTAAGAATTGTTTGCATATATCTCTTCTTCTTTATTGAGACAAAAAGGAATAATTGCCGTACGAGTTTTAAGAACCCGATGTTTATAATCAATTATGGCATCTACATCAACAAGGATATTATTTGCGATAATACCATCAAATTTATTATGAAAATTATACTCAAGGAACTTGACTAAATAATTATTACATTTTTTAAATTCTTTAAAAAGAGGAAACTTGTAGCAATTGGGAGAATTTATAGTACGATTTAAAACGTTCATTGATACTCCTTTTGAAAGAATTCTCCATTTAGGTTTATAATTATTGGGGCTTATAATGCTTATTTCAGCACCATAATCGATGATGAATCTTAAATCACGTACATTATGTTTTATTACTATATAGAGTAATTTTTTTCTACAGTTTTCAGAACATTTCGGGAATTATTTATTAGTTGAATTATTTTCTGGGTTTATACTAATATCCACTGGTTGTGACTTCCGAACTTTCTCTATTTGAATTATTATGGTTAAAACTATTACGGTTAAAATTATGCGGTAAATAATTCCTTAAGTTGGAAGTTCGATTATGGCTATTATTATTATTACCAAAATTTTGATTTTGGTTAACACGATTATT
This sequence comes from Poecilobothrus nobilitatus, assembly GCA_947095535.1. Classification (NCBI taxonomy): domain Eukaryota; kingdom Metazoa; phylum Arthropoda; class Insecta; order Diptera; family Dolichopodidae; genus Poecilobothrus; species Poecilobothrus nobilitatus. The sequence goes on from OX352772.1 coordinate 93,626,517, forward strand.
AGAATTCCTATGTAAATTATTATTATTATTATTCTTTATTGGATTCCGAAAATTGTTATTTTAATGGAAATTGTTGCTGGGATTATTATTATTATTATTATTGTTTTGTGGATTCCGGTAATTGTTAGTGTAATGGAAATTGTTTCTGGGAGATTTGTTTGAATTTCCCTGTATATTTAAATTACTTTTAAAATTATTTTGAATATTTTGATTACTAAAACGTTTACTATTAAAATTTTTATTTGAATGCGATAGATATCCGAATTTAAGATATATAGTGCAGCACCTAAGACAAGATATCAAATGCAGCACCTAAGATATCAGGATCTTTACAAGCTAATAAATTTTTTACTAAAGCTGCAAGATTTTCAATGAAATGTTTAAGTTGAAGTCTTTGATTTGCGTCTATCTGTTGTACTGTACCCTCATTCACTAATATGTATGCATTATTTAATTTGCATAATAAACTAAAAGTTTTTTTGTAAAAGCTTCCTATTGTACCATGACAGCGACAAAGTTTAATTTCGTCAATAATCTCTGCTATGGGAGTTCTTTCTCCGTGTTTTGTTTCTCCAATTTATGCTTGTCTGAGCAAAGTCAATTTTGTTATATTTCCGTATTTAAATAATTGTTCTCTAGCTTTTCCTGTAATTCTGTCTTTTTTAAGACCTAGCACAACTGGGATATAAATAGCGTTTAAGATGTTCTTGGAGTTTGTTGTTTCTTGTGAATGATGTCTAGATGTTGGTCACTAATCGATGATTTTTATTACTTGCACTTGTTGATTTCGTTTCTTCAATTTTTTATTTAATTCTCTCTTTTGTTTATAAAAAAGTAAAAAAGAATTTAAAGTTTTTATTTATTAAAATTCTTATTAACGGATTTTTAATGTTTATAATTCGTGTTTTATCTGCTTTGCTTTTTCTGAACACTGTAAATTTCCAAATGAGCATAACGTTAATATTTAAAACAAATGTTATCACTTTTCTTAATTAATTATTGTTGATTAATTTATGTGCAGGTACTGGAATACATAAATGGTCCCAGTAGCTTATGCCCTTTGTCTTTTGCAATATCAAAAAGTCTTTAATTTTTGCAATATCAAAATGTACTTAACGTATCTAACCGATTGCACCAATTTTATGATTATATTTAGTATTATTTTTTATTTAAAAACTTTGTTTTACAATTTTAAAATTTTATTATTATATTTACTTTTATTATATTAAAATTTATTACGGGTATTATTACGGGTATATTAAAATTGCTGCTCCGTTTGTAACACCTCGAATAAGCTAGCTAGATATACCTTCAAAGGTATGGATCGGATCAGAAAAAAATTATAACTCGATTAAGCTTTGTCCGTCCGTCCGTCAGCAAGATAACTCAAAAGCTAAGAAAGCTAGAGTCTTGAAATTAACACTAAATATTCTTACAACAATTTGTAGATTCCCTATTTTTATTGGTTGAGATCCGACCAAAACTTCGGCTAGCTCTCGAACACCTAACTTTTAGATCCCCACATTTTTTTTAAAATAGAGACATGCAATTTTAACTGCTGATAGATATCATAAAACTATTAATTTTATGTTAAGAACTTTTTTTCTGTAGGCCCACCCGTTATGGAGCTACAGCCCCCCAAAATTCGAAAAAGCTCTATATTTAAATTATTATAACATAAGTTGTATAAAGTATATATTCAATTTCAAAACACCCAACGATTACTGCTTTTATTAGCTTTAAAAATATATATATAATAAATATATACTTGTGCTATACGATGTCTTAATTTACCGTTATGTGAAACTCAAATTTTGCAAAATTCTTGACTCCTTCTATCCCAAACGGTCTAAGTTACAAACTTGAAATTTTGAAAGAAGTTAGGTCTCAGAAAATAAGTATGAGTCATTTCAGAAAATATTTTTGTATCACCCCCCGTTTCGGAGCTGTATGGGGTCAAACACTAAAAATTCCTTATTTTTAAACACCTGTGACTTGAACACCTGTCCAAATTTTTTTGAAGTAATATACAAAACTTAAAGCTCCAACATTATATTTTTATTTCTATTAACAACTTTTCTTAATTATATAGCGTTACCTTAAAATTGTGGAAAGTGTGACATCATTTTTCTAAATTTTTCTAACAAATTTTATGCATTTTTTTTTACTCGATAATTTGAAATTGTTGAGGATGGCGTAGTACAAAAAAAAATTGAATAAATAGAAAATATAACGGTTGTTTGAAGAATTTATATTAATATGATATTAGTATACATACTTATATAACTCATGTTTATTTACATATCGTATAATGTCACTGATGAGTAAAATTGTTTTTTATTTATACTTTTTGTCTTTTATTTTTTTATAAGTTTTAAAATATTATATTTATTTATTATAAAGCCTATATATATTTCGGCATCACTGCCATCATGAGGGCGAATAGAATTTAATACTGACATTAGTATTAAATTGTATTCGCCCTGATGATGGCAGTGATGCCGAAATATATATAGGCTTTATAATAAATAAATATAGATAATATTTTAAGACTTATAAAAAAATAAAATATTAATAAAATTATTTTGCGGACAAAAAGTATAAATAAAAAACAATTTTTTACTCAATAAATCTAATTACTTGAGTTATCGCAAAATTTTAAATTATTTCTCAATAAGTGAAATCTGTGCCTAAAGATAATTTTAGCCATCGAAGAAACCTTTGTGGTTTTCTTCCATGCATTACATAGGTTTTCCTCCATACATAATTTGAATACGAGGTAAATTCATTGTGCCCATTGTAATTGTGATGATCATCATTTTATAAATTTCATCCGAATTGGCATTTGAAAATAACGTTTCTTGCAAATAACGATCATTTGGTAGGGTGGTTATTGATTCAATGAATTCGCGCGAGTTATATTGCATACATTAGCAATTAACCTTGACTAATTTAAAATTATGTAAAACTCATTCACCTTTTGATAAATTTATTTAATGAAAAACAGGAAATTTAGTATTGCCTTATTATCTTTTAATTAATAAATTTTTAATAATAACAAATCCATAAACATTTCGAAAATTAGTATTAACTAATGTTATTTTTTTTTATGTTAAGAAATGTCTTATGTTGACAATAAATGTAATTTGTAAATTTTTATGGAATTAAATAAAATATATAAAATAAATTATTCTTAAGACCACACTAACACAAACAAAGTCGTTTCATTTATGTTCTGAAGAACATATATGTATAAAAAATGTGGAAAATTCAATCCGAAGATTGAATTAAAAGAATCAAATTTATACAAATGATAAAATTAATAAAAAAAAAAAAATTATAATAATTACTTATTAAGTGCATTAGTATAATTAGGTACTATTATTTCAAATTTAATAACGCTGGTTAAATCTTTGTTTGCCCTATACAACATTCACTTCAAACTGAGAAAAACAACTTTAAAGTTTAAAACTAAATTAAAGAAAAACTAACTGATAGAATCTTTTTAAAGTTTGATGGACGATTCTATACTAAATTAAGATGAATTTCCTAAATATTCAAGAACATCCATCGATAGTTTTGTTAGTTACAACAATTTTGATTGAAGAAACTTTTTTACATTTGCCCTATATCCTCCTCGAATTCCCTAGCTTGGTTGTAATGTATGACGTGGAGCAAACTTTTTGGGATATAAGTCAAACAAGTATTAAAAAAAAATACTAATCTTTATATATTTATATAAAACAAAATATAAAATATGAAAACAATGTACCTATAGTAATATTAAATAAAAAACGAATTTCAATTTGTAATAAAGTTGGTACTTCATTTTTATTTAATTATAAATTTTCATAATGAATTATTAAAATAAATTAAATCAAAAATAAAAAAAACACTTAATTATAACAACTTAATTTTCTTAATGCTACAAATTTAAAAATTAAATAAATTAATATTAAATAAACAAATTAATAAAATAAATAAAATGTTTAATTAGAAAAAAAAATTAAGAACTTTATTTTCAGTCTATTTATTATATTTACATAATTAATGTTAAATATTTGAATTTGAACTTCTATAAAATATTATACTTTGAATAAATTGTCTCACAACCTTTACCATTTTCACAGTCTTTGAAAATAATCTTATTATATCAAAAGACACTCTCTTAATCTCTCTAATTTTTTAAATATTATTTATAAATAAAAGGCATTTCCATTACTTAAAACTAATAGTATACTAATTATTATGGAATCCACTTTATGTAAAAGCAATTTATTATTGAAGATTTTTAGTTATTTTTCAGTTTAAGCACTGTTTCGAAATATGTTCTGTCCGATTGTGGCAAATATTGCAATAAATCTTGAAGATCTGATTTTTTTGTGATGAAATTACTGGGCGTATTGTTTGAATGACCGGTTTATGAGAAAATAAATTACTAGGAGTTTATAAAGACTTCTTGCTGGCTTTTTTAAATATAGATGTAACATGGTTTTCAATTTCTTGTGCAGAAAGTTTATATTTTAATGAAAATTCTTCCGAGTCATAGTATATAGCTTTGATTTTTGAAAAGGAACATGCTGAAAATTTAATTTTCCAGATATAATTAAGTAAACTTTAAAATCCTCAGGTATCATTTGCAAAATTTCCAATGTTACTTTGAGCATTTTCATATTTGTTAATAACCGAATTAAGTGCTCAGTACTGAAGATTTCAATGTTTTTTAAATATCGATCAATTACTTCATATACACAATCAATTTCTTGAATTTGAGAGTGGCCGGGCTCACTAAATTTTTGAGTTATTTCCGATATATTTGTATTTGATTTTAAAAACATTTTAATAACTGTTGAATTGATTTGGTTTTTATTTTGTGGCACACAAGAATCACTCAAAAAAGTAATTCTTGTGGCTTGTGAAAAATTCATTACTACGCTATTTAAAATTTTTATTAAACCACTTGAAATGTCATTACCATTACGACCGCTGTTAATCTCTGACCATATAGCACAATAAGTAAGTTTTTTGCCAACGGATGGTATTACGATGGCTGTTAAATTGTATACATTTAATTTTCTTTTATAGAAAAAAATTGAGGCATTGCCGCGTGGTAGTGCGAAAACACTTTGTAGATCATAGCAAATTATAATATGAGATTTATCTATATTAGATCTGTCTATATCTCTGTCTAATTTAACAGCACGTTTTTCAAGTATGTGTTTTTCATATTCTAATTTTTCTCTTATTCTGAGGGAGTTTTATTCAACTGAAATAGTGAACATTTGTTGCACTGATCTTTTTTAGCTTTGAAAAACGATATAGTAATAATTGTGTATTGAATATTTTTCGGTAAATACACATTTTTACTGAATTATTGGGAACTTGTTGTAAATACAGATTATACATTTTCGGTAAATTTTAATTGGTTTCAAAATATTTTTTTTTTGCGAATCTTCTCTACTGTAATCGACTACAAGAAAGCTATCTATATGGTCACATACCTCCTTTATTTTTTCGTCTGAAGTAACTTTCTTGACGTACTTTCCTTTTTTTCTTGGAACAGGACTTCCGTGATATTCAGTACACATATTTTTAAAACAGTAATAGATTCTTTTTTTATCTATTCCTAGAGTGTTAAGAAAAAACGTCATACATACTCGATGAATTCTCTTGTTGATTTGCAGAAAGTATTGATAAGAAAATTCTTTTACAGTTGACAATAAGTTGTGGTAGTAAATGGGGTTGGTAGTATTCCAAAAATAGATCCAATAGATTCTGTTTATAAAATTGCTACTAAATTAAGTGTGTCGCTTGAACCACTTATGTGGAGCATGTGTTCGTAACAAAAAATATTTCAAAAAATTCAGGTGAGGCTTCTAAAATTATAATAAAATTTAAAAATCAGATAGTTAAAAATAAAATTATGGCGGCAAAGAAATTATGCCCTAAAGAAATAGGGCAACAACAAATTTAAATTTAAGTAATATAATTTTTGGGCTCTATATCAATTACGCATTGACGTAGACTTTAGAGCAAACAAGAATTCAAAAAAAAATATGAGAAAATTGTATAAAAAAATTTGCCCTAACAACCATATTTTTCGCGTTTGGTTGACATTAGAAATTATATATATATAGATAACGCAAGTAGAACAAAAAATCTCTCACAATTTTTTTTAATTTGTAGTGCCCCAAAGAAAGAGAAAAACATTGAATTAAAAAAATAAACATATTATTTTTGCTTGTTCTTTCTCATTCTTCATTCTTCAAATTTATTTATTTTATTTTTCTAACGAATCGAAATCAAACAAGTCACAATGTAAAGGTTTATTTTTATTTAAGATGTTATTGGTATGTGTTGTCTGGCGTTGTGTTAGGCTGTTAGATTTTTTTTTTTCTATTCATTTCATATATTTTATGAATAGTTTATATTTTTTTTTTATTTTCAGTCACTTTACTATTTATGAAAAGAAGTAACCAAAAAAATAATTAATGAATGGAGGGTATATAGTAGTATAGCCAGCCATATATATATAGATATATGTATATATGTATGTATATGTAAATGCATATTAATTTTTTCTTTGCTTAGAAAATTTTACACTTTATAAATACCCATCGAAATGTTAACCTCTGAGGGTAAATTTTTATTTCTTTTATATCAATTTAGGAATTTTGTAAACAGATTATAAATAAGGTATGTAAGATTAAAAACTCGTGTGCTGTATAAAATTCTATACTGGATGAAAAAATTATAATTTTATCTGAAAACTTTGACCTAATTTAATTTTTATTGATGCAATATTTAAAAAAAAAGGGAAAAAGCCAAATTGAAGTTTCGAAATAAAAAAAAAGCCTTGAATTCAATTAAACGTTCCATTCGGCATAAAAAACTCTTGTAAAACAAAATTATAAGATAAATATATACATTTTGAAGTCCATATATCAAACAAGCTGCTATCCTTAAGGCTGTAGAGCCTTCCATTAAAATTCACAAATTCAAATTTCATAGATGGAAAAGATAATAAAAGTATGTAGATAAATAAAAGAGTCAGAAAAATAGAAATTTTTAATTATAAGTTTTGCAACAAGTTAATGAATAAAATAATTGAGACAATCAAATAAATTTGGAAACAAATTCTAAACAATAATAAAAAAAATGTTTTCTTACTTTTTGAATAGAAATTATGTTCCATTGATGATTGATGAATGATTAAGAACAAAAGAACTTGTGCATTATATATTTCGCATATGTATATGAACTTAATTTTAACTTTTTATTAAACTTGTAAAACAACTTCTAATTTTTCACTTCTATAAAAAAATTAACTTATTTTAATAAAAAAATTTAAGTTATACGCATTGGATAACTTACCGCTCAAATTTAAATTTCAATTTTCTTTATAAATTTCTTACGTTAAAATTCTTTTAACCCATAATGTCAGAAACTATATTTTGAAATATAATTTTACACAAAAAGCACAAGTCCCTAGGGTTAACAGTCACATATTTTTTTTTTTTTCATTTTAAATAAAAACTACTCATGCATTTATTTTTATTGATATAAAAAAAAAATATTAAATTCTAACGCATACATAGATAAACATTATAGACACTTGATCAACACATAATCAGTCCATCCAAAATAGAATACTTAAGAAATCAGAAGTAAATTTTTTATATAGTGTTACCATGTTATAATAAATAATTATTTGACTTACTTCAAGTTTTAAATACAAAAGATATTAAAAACTCTTTAACCATGCGAAATTGTTAGATTGAAAGAAAAATGTTAAAATATGTTTTTTGCATTATTTTTTAAATAAATAAAATATTTAAAATTAAAAACAAAGAAATACAACCAAAATTATTGATAGACAACCCTTCTAACCAGTTTTGAAATACAAAAACACAAACATTATAAATAGATTTTATTATACCATTTGTAATAATAGGGTATTTTCAAAGTGATTTCTTTTTTTTCTTTATTTCTAATTATAATTAAAAATAAATAACAAAGTAATTTTTGAAATATTTTAATTGTTTACGACTTTAGACTAAAGTTGTGTGAAACGAAGAATACATGTATTTAAGATTTGTTGTCGTGGATTTTTGCTAAATTCGAGTACTACCTAAATAGTTTTAAAAATAGTTTTATAATGGTAAATAATCTAATAATGGTTTCGAGTTGTACAAATTATAGGTAAAAATAAATACTTAACAAAATTTTAAAACTTTAGTTTCAAAAAAAATTTCGTGAATCATACAAATGATACGGCAATATTGTCTTTTATTTAAATGCATTCTTCTAAAAAGAAGTTTTAAAGTTTTTGAAGAAAAAAAGAAAAAAAAACAAAATAAAAAAAATATTTATCATGTATGTACCTACATATCTAAAATTAAAATAGAATCAAATATTCTCGAGGATATTTTTTTAAAAGAACTATTGAGAAAGAGAAAAAAAGCATAGGAAAAAATGAGAGAGCAAATGGGGCACTTGAAATCTGAAAAAATTTCGAGAATTGTTATTGACATTTTTTGTTCTGCTTGCGTTATCTATATATATATAATTTCTGTTGACATAGAGCAAACAAGAATTACAAATATTGAAAAAATTGTGATATAGGGCAAAACAAAGGCTGGCTATCTCAGAAACCGTTAGAGTTAGGGAAAAATAGATTGAAATTTTGAAAAGAGCGTGGTTGAATTACTATATGTGTGGTTCTAACTAAAAAAAAAAATGGTGCATGGGGCAAACAAAGATTCAACCAGCGAAGTGTATTGTTTTAAAACATTAATTTGGTGAATAAAAAAAAGCATAATATAAATTATAAAATTCTGTTAAAATTAAATTAAAACTATAAAAATTATATTAAAATCAAATTTGTATTTAAGAATTAAAAAGTAAAATAAAATATAATTAATTAAATAAAACTTTAAAATAAACTTTTAATAAATAAAAATAATTATGTCTTTAAATAAAATTTTAAAGTCATAACATTATTAAAAAACTTAAAAAAAATATTGTTAAAAGTAAAACATTATTTTTCTTAAATAAAATTTGTAAAATTAATATATTAACAATAAAAGCGATAATAAATTAATATATAACAATATATTAACAATAAACAATAAAAGCGACAATAAAAAATTATATTAACAATAAAAGCGACAATAAAAGAAATAATAAATTTATATTAATAAAATAATAACAAAAAAAAAAAACTGCCTAAATCTTAAAAAACAAAATCACAAAAATACAAATAAGTTAATTAACAAAAAATAAAACAAGAATAAATAAAAAAATCTAATTTAGTATCTAAAATTTATTTTTTTTTATTTTATTAACCTTTCCAGGGGCATACAATGCCCGAACAAAGTGATGGGCCCTTTTCCCTGCGGATGTGGGCCAACGACAAATTTTACAATAATTCCTTACTTATTCGACCACGTCTTTCTATAATACAGCAGCTCTAGGCTTAGAGCGTAAAAACAAACAATGTCTTCATGGCCAAATTAAAACTAAGAAAAGTAATTAAGTAGTATGGAACTGACAATCCATTTCCAAAAACAAAAAACCATACTAAAAGAGAATAAAAGAAAAAATTGACTTAAGCTAGTTGAAATAAGAGTAATACTAAGAATTTAAAAAGTTAACATTAGGAAGGTTCCTGAACAAATTTATGATACTTAAGACTAGCGTATTAAAACAGCATGTAGACTACAGGTACCAGCTGGATGAGATGGCCCTGTTTGGGTTTTGTGTGTCTGTGTGTGCCCACTGATGATTCTGCGGGTGTTTCCTGCTGTAGGGCCTTGTATGGAATGGAGTCTGCCTGCCAAGTAAGTGCCTGGGTCAGCGTCCTCTGCGACTCCCCTCCTGCTAACTCATGTTCATGAGTTCTGAAGTAGAGTGACCCAGACTTCACTGCTTTCTGTGTTTGAGATGAGCATTAACAATTTCGGAGAAACCATAGAAACCGTGCACTGTTGGCACCCTGACGCCGGTGTTCTGTTATAGAGATGCCCATGTGTAGCGAGCGTTGTGCCCAACCTAAGCCTGGTGAGCTTGACCTCTAGTGGTCTTTTGACTGAGATGAGTCTCGTGTGATGTTCTAACCTGGGGAACAGCAGTTTGGCGAGGTGATCTAGTTGCTGCCAGCTCTCTACTTTTAGGTTAGTGTTGTGCTTTTTCATTCTGCCGAGCGCGTATAACAGCGAGGCAGGGGCTGTGGTTGATGTGTTTTGAGATGCAACCTGTTTTGCTGCTTGGTCGGCCAACTTATTTCCTTCTATGCCCACATGTCCTGGGACTCAGCATATCTTTATGTTCTCAGGGTTGTTATACAGGACCCGTCTTGCCCATATCCACTCGTGTGTTTTGGCGTTGTTGTTGGTGAGAGCATGTATGACACTTAAGCTATCTGTGTATATAATCGTGTCCTCTTGGGCCTTTTCAGCTAGCTCCAGGGCCGCCAGTATGGCTTCCCTCTCGCCTTCGAAGGATGATGAATCGATATTTATTTTGCCGCTGGCAACCGTGACACCGTCTTGTACCATCGCATATCCCGTTCCATCTGGGCCTTAGATGCATCCGTGTATAGCGCATGCTCTGCCCTGTTGCCAGTCCGCCATGCCCTAAACCAGGCCTTATACACTTCTGGGGCGGCCTCTTTTTTTTTCTTTTTGGCCAGTGTTGACGAAACGTTTCTTAGACCTCTCCTAGGTAGATGAGGTGGTGCACTTCTGATTTTGGCGTTGATTTGTGCCCCCGTTTGCGCTACTAGCTCTAGCGCCTGTTTTTTGCTCGAGCTCGGCGGTAGGTAGATGGTCTCGCTCCAGGCATTCCTAACCAGCTCGTGCAGTGGGTGGTTTTCAATGTAGAGTGCTTGTAATACCGCCTTTGTGGTCAGCATGCTGCGCCTCTCCTCAAAGCACGGGAAGCCCGCCTCTTGTAGTAGGGGTTGTATTCTGGATGATGGTAGAACCATATATCGCCACTCCGCTATCTATTTTGCCAAAGATCAGCGCCTTGGCGATGTTAGCTGCTGTAGTTGTCGGCGGGCCGTATTTTTTTCTGCAGATTAGTTTTAGCAGGCTGTTCACTCTTCTCAGTTTTTCTACGAGTGCGTTGACGTGGGCCGTGTAATTTATTTTGCGCCCGATTTGCATTCCGAGCACCCTGATGTGGTTTTTGTAGGGTATTTCGGTGTGCCCCAGATCCAAGTTCATCCTACCGCACCGTCTTTTGTTGCAGAAATGAACCGCCTCCGTTTTCTGTTCTGCCAGCTCCCCAACATTTATTTCGCACCATTCCTTGATAAGAGCTGTGGACCTTGAGAGCTCTCTTTCTTTCACCAGCCCCCCTTCCGCTAACGCAATGATATTGTCCGCGTATATTCAGTGCCTGATGCCGAAGTTGGTGTGGATTTCTTGGCTCAACGAGGCTATGTAGAGGTTGAAGTATCTCGTGGACAGCGGAGATCCTTGGGGTATGCCTCCTGCCATTTTCCTGGTGTTGCAATGTGCGTATGCTACTCTTACGGTAAACCTTCTATTGGTAAGGAAGTTTCTGGTGTACCTCACCATGGCCGCGCCCGCTTTCCAGTCTCGCAGTTGGACTCTATCAAAGGCCTTAGCGAAGTCCATGGACAGCAGATCCGCGTGCTGTTTCTGGTCCAGGATTCTAGCTTTCTCGTTTTCAATCTCCCACAGCACCGATGTTATGCCCCTGTTGGGCCTGAAGCCATGTATCTCCCAGCCAATGTTTCTCTCTATTATCCAGTTTAGCCTGTTGGCCACTATTTTCTCCAGTATCTTGGATAATACAGAGAGGAGGGAGATACATCTGTAGCTGGAGATATTCTGCGGATTTGTGCCTGTTTTGTGCAGTGGCACTAGTTCAGCCAGTTTCCAGGTGTGGGGAATGGTGCCTAAGAAATGTGGAACGCTTCACGATTTTGCTTGTCATCCTTGCGCAGGCGCCATGCTAATCTTCTCTGTATCGTTCCAATTTTAGTATATGTTCTGCCGGAGCAAGAACTTCTAAAATTTAGTTAAATCAAACTAAAATAATTCAAAATTTTTTGTAAAATAAATAAAATAAATTTTTCGAACGAACAAAAAATAAAAATTACTAAACTTTTAAAAGAATATGAAAACCTATTTTTTGTAGAGGAGTACAGAGAATTTGTTATTATATTCATGAAATACAACATGAGATAAAAACAAATTCAAATAACCCCATATACTCCAAAATATACCGCTATCCAAAAATTCATGAGCTAGAAATTTATCGTCAAATGAAAGAAATCCTGCACCAAGGGATTATTACTGAGAGCAACTCTCCTTTTTTACAGTCCACTTTGGATTGTTCTTAAAAAAAAGGACAACAACAAAAATGGAGAATCGTAATAAATTATAGGAAACTGAATGAAGTCACCGTAACTGGTGAATTTCCAATTTCAAATATTGACACGATATTAGACAAATTGAAAAAATCACAATAGGTACTTAACGACCCTCGACTTGGCTAAGGGATTTCATCAAAAATTTGTTAAGTCTGAAGACAGAAAAAAGACAGCATTTTCCACTCCATTTGGCCATTTTGAGTTTGTCAGAATGCCCTTTGGTCTTAAGAACTCCCCAGCCTCATTTCAAAGATTGATGAATTCAATTTTAAAAGAATTTATCAACAAAATCTTCGTTGTATATTTGGATATCTTCAGCACATGTTTAGAAGAACATTTAACCAATTTGAGAAAAATTTTTAATACTTTGAAAAAAGCAGGATTAAAAATCCAAATTGATAAATATAATTTCCTATCTAAAGAAACAGAATACCTTGGGCAAGTATTGATCCCACAAGGCATCAAACCAAAGCCAAATAAAATAGAAACAATTAGAAATTGGTAGTCTGATATAACAATAAAACAAATTAAATCTTTTCATGGTATAACTGGGAACTATAGGAAGTTCTAGAAGAGTATGACATAAAAATAAATTACATAAAAGGAAAAGATAATAAGGTAGATTTTTTGAGTACGATTGATAAAAGTAAAAATGAAATAAATTTGATTGAGACAATCAAAAATAAAAACAAGGAAATTGATACTGAAAATTTGAGTATAAACTTAGAGAATACGGTTAAAAAAAATCAAAAGAAACAGAATACCTTGGGCAAGTATTGATCCCACAAGGCATCAAACCAAAGCCAAATAAAATAGAAACAATTAGAAATTGGTAGTCTGATATAACAATAAAACAAATTAAATCTTTTCATGGTATAACTGGGAACTATAGGAAGTTCTAGAAGAGTATGACATAAAAATAAATTACATAAAAGGAAAAGATAATAAGGTAGATTTTTTGAGTACGATTGATAAAAGTAAAAATGAAATAAATTTGATTGAGACAATCAAAAATAAAAACAAGGAAATTGATACTGAAAATTTGAGTATAAACTTAGAGAATACGGTTAAAAAAAATCAGTACATAAATTATGAAATTAATAATAATGAGTCAATAGAAGTACAAACAATTCACTTCAAAGAACAAAATTTTAATGATCACATACCTATTATACTAGACACTGTTGTAAATCGTTTCAAAACCCAAATAATCTTAGCAGAAAAAAAAGCAACGAAACAGAGAAAATATTTAATCATAAAAGAATATTTTTTAGATATAAATGATATATCTAATAACGTATCTGATATAATTCGAAGATATGCTTACTACGGTAAAATAGCAATTTAAAAGTAGGAGACTCCATTTGCAACCAACTATAACAAAAGTTAATAGAACTCTTCTCAAATAATAAAAAAGTAAAATTTATAAAATGTAGTCATTTTGCGAGAGATATAGAAGATGAAAATTAAGTGTTAAAACAAATTGCTCTGTTTCATAAAAGAGAATCGGGACTTTCGGGTATAATAGCAAATTACGAGGGGATTAAAAATCACATTTATTATCCTAATCTGAAACATTTAAGTAACATAGTAATAAATAATTGTGAAGTTTGTACTGCTGCGTACAATTGTTTATTGATAAATTGTTTATTGTTTACTGATTTTTTATTGTTTTTATTGTTTTTATTGATAATTGTTTTTATTGATATTTTTTTATTGTTTTTATTGATAAATTCTCAAAACATGCTGTTAGTTTCTATTTAGAGGATAGAAATAATCAGACAATAATAAGTAAAATTCTCCAATTTATTTCTATAAAAGGTAAAATGAAAACTTTTCTGCGATAACGAATTCAATAGCATAAACATTATACAATTTTGTAAAGAAGAGAAAATAGACATTCATTTTGTTAAGCCTAATAAGCACATAGGAAACGTAGACATAGAAAGATTAAATAACACGGAAAAACATTTGAATATTAATCTTGGAACTAAAAATCAATATTAAAGATCAAATACTTAAAGCCATTCATTATTATAATAATACTTATCACTTCACCATCAACGCTATTTCAACAAAGAATTTGCTAATAATAAAATAAAAAACATTCAAAATAAAATTAAAATTATATTACCTCATAGACATAAAAGAGGTCTAATCAACTTCGTTGGTTCTGCAGCGAAATGGTTTTTTGGAAATATGGACGATGAAGATAGGCAAAATATTGAAAATCACCGAACAATGATCGTCGAACATAATAGTCATACTTCCATTCAAACAATTAATCAACAGGTTAAAATAAATGAAAATTTCAATAACACATTAAAACTAATAAAAAATTCAATAGAAGTAGATAGAAAAAAAAATGTCGATAAGTTGAACCAACTTTCAACTTATGCTTAAATTAGACTTAATTAAGGATCAGGTAGAGCACATCTAAATAATGTTGCCTCGGCTAGATTACGAGTATTGCATCCGAACATATTAACAAATGAGGAAATAAATAGTTATGATATAGATTTTCAAAAACTTTTAAATATAAGACTATAGGTGTAGCCAAATATCTTGATAATGCAATTATATTTACTATTAAAATTCCAACCGAAACTTCAATTTTTAATAAGAAATTGTTAATACCGGTTCCAAATTCAAAAGAAAAACAAATTGATGAAAAAATGGAATATATGGTTAGGATTAGTAATAAAACTTACACCTTGGAAGAAGGTAAAACAGTAAAAGAACTAAAATTAAGTAAAAATTGTGTTCTTAAAGGAAATTGTAAATTAATTAACACACAAAAGGAAGTAAAATACATAGAAATAGAAAACAATATTTTAATTCTAATAAACATGAATCAAAAGAAATTAAATAGTACTTGTGACGAAAAAGTTCCGATACTTAACGGAAACTATTTCGTAACTTTTCATAATTGCAATATTCAAGTAGATAATAATAGGTATAACAGCAAATCTATAATATTAATTGATAAATTTATAATACAACAACAGTATAACAATAATAAATGTAACATTTACAGAACGAAAATTAGCTTTTGAGCAAATTGTAATAAATCAGGAAAATAATATAAAAGAAATAAAAGAATTAACAGAACATAAAAATGTTAGTTTTAATTTTACTCTTACGATATTTGTAAGAATAATAATAATAATGGTAACCCTAATAGTTTTAATTCTTTATTATTTAAGGATCAACACAAATTCATGGAAATTTTAAAATAAATTAAAATGTAGTTAGCGTTAAACTAACAAAAAATGAAAATACTGACAATAATTCTTCTATTGAAAAAATTTCTATAAATGAAATAATACCAAACCCAATTAATATAGAAACTAGCTATTAAACAAAAATATTTTGTTATCTAAATTTCAAATGAAGAATAAACTTTTTTATTAAATATGTAAACAAAATTTTTTTCATACATACATAACTACATTTTTCTTTGTACATTTATTATAAAATGAAAGGATTCTCTAAAGAAAAAGTTTATGTACTCTAATATTAAAATAATATAAGAATAAACTAATTAGATATAAAAAAATATTTTTTTTCTTTCTCAAGTTTATTTTTCAATTATTAAGATAGGTCGGAAATTTGTTTATGAATTATGTACATGTATAAATATGTAAATAAATACAACAAAAAAAAAAAAAAATATGACAAAAAAAAATATTTGTGTAATTTACCTATGTACCTATATCATATTAAATATGTACTTTTTATATTAGGTATAATTTATGTATAATTGCAACACCTAAGTTGCAAAAAAATATATAAAAATAAAAATTATTTAAATAATAAAGAATATTGTACTTGGTTTGGGAAAACGAAAAAAAATAAAATTATGTACGTTGCTATGTTAAAAGTAACAAATTGAAATTTTAAAAGAAACCTAAGAAAATTTTTTATACAAAATGTAAACCAATATAAAAGAAAAAAACAACAAATTTCAAATTAGATTTGAAAATTACTTAAAATTAAGTAATTTTTTTTATAACAACGTTCTATTGTCATGACTCAAGTGATACAAAATTTATTTTATTGTTTGTACGTTTGTAAATATGTATAAACAATCCGAAATTTTATATTAATACTAGAATTTCCATATAATAAATACTTTTTAAAAATAACTATGTTAAAAAAAAATTTTATGATATATTTATATAAAATTGAAAATTATCATTAATTAAAATAAGAAATATGATTCAATATACAGAAAATACAGACACAATATACAGAAAAAAAAATAATGTAAATAAATATCTACTTTTTATGTTTTAATTGTATTTTTTTTTTCAGATATTATAATGGCAAATTTTTTTGTATAACATATATAAATCATAGTACATGTATATGTATATGTTTACAAAAGTAACTAGATACATATGTATATAGTATAGCTTAACTACACTAAGTAGTAAACAAAATTTTGTTAATTTTTTTTTATTTATTTTATTTTGTTATTATTTATTATTATATTGAATATTTAGTTTAAGATAATATAAGTATTATTGTAATTCACTATAAAAATATTATCAAATTTACAAAAAAATTAATAATAATTAAACAAAAAATTTAATACAAAAAATATATTAACCTTAGCGACTCAGGAGAGTCTTTTGTTAAAGGGTGGAGGAGTTATATTATATACATTATCAATTAACCTTCATTAATTTAAAATTACGTAAAACTCATTCACCTTTTGATAAATAAATTAATTAAAAACAATGTTAAATTGCATTTCCTCACTATCTTTTAATTAATAAATTTTTAATAACAACATAAACATTTCGAAAATTAGTATTAAGTAATGTTATTTTTTTATGTTAAGAAATGCCTTATGTTGACAACAAATGTAATTTGTAAATTTTTATGGAATTAAATAAAATATATAAAATAAAGTAGTCTTAAGACCATACTAAAACGAGAAAGAATACAGTTGACTTTGTTAACTCTTAGATACCCGTACGAACCGTTAGTATGTTCACAGCCTGTCACTTTGCTTACAATATTATAATACCCTACACCTAAAGTATAGGGAATATTAACTTTGGTATGGTGTTTGTAACCACCAAAAGGAAGCGAGTTAGATATAGACATGTATATATATTCTGAATCAGGATCACCTCCTGAGTCGATTTAACGATGTCCATCCGTCCGTCCGTCCGTTTACACGATAACTCAAAAACTAATGAAGCTATCTCGATGAAATTTATATAGTAGGTTACTAATTACGAAAGAAAGACTAAGTACGAATCTGGACAAAATCCGTCCATGGGTTCGGATTCTGAAAGCTTCCGAATGATTGCGGAGCAAACGAGATTATCTCCAAAACCAACAAAGATAAAACCTTTAAATTTTGTACAATGATGTTCCTTCCCGTTCGATTTATGTCTCTGAAATTTAAGAGGATTTGGTGCATGGGTTTGGATTTTGGAAGCTTCCGAACGAGCACCAGAGCAAATGAGATTATCTCCAAAACCAACAAAGATAGAACCTTTAAATTTTGTACAATGATGTTCCTTCCCGTTCGATTTATGTCTATGAAATTTAAGAGGATTTGCTCCATGGGTTTGGATTTGGAAGCTTCCAAAGGAGCACCAGAGCAAATGAGATTATCTCCAAAACCAATAAAGATAGAACCTTTAAATTTTGTACAATGATGTTCCTTCCCGTTCGATTTATGTCTATGAAATTTAAGAGGATTTGGTCCATGGGTTTGGATTTGGAAGCTTCCGAACGAGCACCAGAGCAAATGAGATTATCTCCAAAACCAACAAAGATATAACCTTTAAATTTGGCAGAGTGGTGTTCTTTCATGTTTTATTTAAGTCTCTGAAATTTGAGAGGATTTGGTCCATGGGTTCGGATTTTGGAAACTTCCAAACGAGCCCCAGAGCAAACGAGATTATCTCCAAAACCAAGAAAGATAAAACCTTTAAATTTTTTATAATGATGTTCCTTCCAGTTTGATTAATGTCTCTAAAATTTAAGAGGATGTGGTCCATGGGTTTGGATTTTGGAAGCTTCCGAACGAGCCCCAGAGCAAATGAGATTATCTCCAAGAACAACAAAGATATAACCTTTAAATTTGGCCGAATGGTGTTTTTTCATGTTTGATTTCGGTCTCTGAAATTTGAGAGGATTTGGCCATGGATTTAAATTTGAAAGGATTTGAACCGTGGATTCGGATTTTGGAAGCTTCCGAACGAGCCGCAGAGCAAATGAGATTATATCCAATACGAACAAAGGTAGAATCTTGGAATTTGGTACAATGGTGTTCTTTCGTGTTTGATTTATGTCTCCGAAAGTTAAAAGGATTTGGTCCATGGGTTTGGTTTTGGAAGCTTCCGAACGAGCCCCAGAGCAAATCAGATTATCTCCAAAACCAATAAAGATATAACCTTTACTTTTGGCAGAGTGGTGTTCTTTCATGTTTGATTTAGGTCTCTGAAATTTGAGAGGATTTGGTGCCTGGGTTCGGATTTTGAAAGCTTCCGAACGAGCCTCAGAGCAAATGATATTATCTCCAAAAGCAACAAAGATATAACCTTTAAATTAGGCAGAATGGTGTTCCTTCATGTTTGATTTATGTTTCTGAAATTTGTTAGTATTTGGTCCATGGGTTCAAATCTTGGAAGCTTCCGGACGAGCCCCAGAGCAAACGAGTATATCCCCACAACCAACAAAGATAGAACTTTTATTTTTAGTACAAAGGTGTTCTGTTATGTTTCCTTTTCTGTAAAATTGGAAACTGACATTTGAAAGAATTTGAACCATGGGTTCGTATTTTGGAAACTTCCGGACGAGCAAAAGAGCAACGAGCATATCTCCAAAACCAACAAAAGTAGAACCTTTAAATTTAATAGAATGGTGTTCTGGCAAGTTTTCTTTATGTTCCTGAGATGGATTCGATGAATTGGAGTGGCAATTCGGGTAGCTGACACAAACCTCCCAAGGACTACCAATCTTCGAAAATAATTAAGATAGAAACTTAAAATTTTATAAAAGGGTGTCAAGCATATCCCAAGCGGATGCCTCTTTTACGTTCTTGAAATTCGAGTTGAATAAGACAGAAAAGGGAAGAAGTTCAAGCAGCTGCCAAAAACACTTATGGATTTTTAATTTAATTCGAATTATTCAGGTGTAGGGTATTAATAAGTCGGTTGCATCGACTTACTGTTACATTTACTTGTTTTTTTAATATTTTAGTATTTTAAAATAATTTGGGTGAATTTTATAATTTCTAGAACTATGGGTTGTTCATATATACAAACTATATATTTATATGTACATTCTTCAAAAGCAGATTCTAACCTTCCACATAACGATTATCAATCCAAAACTTTTTCAAATATTCTATAGGACCATTTAATACTAAACGGTAAATGTACATTAAATTTACTTAGTACAAAATAGTAAATATAATTTTAAATATTATATTATATTAATGCGTACATAGTATATTTATATTGTTATAAGTATATCGCCATACATTGCAATATTTCTTTAAAAATATTTCCATTCATAGAATAATTTCTTATAAGTACAATAAAATTCATATATGTATGTATGTAAATACGCGCTATATAATATACGCCCCTTATCATTCATTCGTCAGTGACATATACGATATGTAAATAAACATGATATTATATAAGTATGTAAGTTATCACCATCTCAAATTACATCTAACATTATTTCAACATCTGATAGATCAAGTTACAACAGGTGCATGTGGATACAAATTCAAGTTCAAACATGTTTAATGTAAAAATGTTGATAAAGCAATATTTCTATGAGAATTAAAATTAAATCAATTTCTCACCAAAAATGTAATTTTATTAATTATAAGTTAAAATACAAGTTATAATTTTTTTCATTTATTAACTAAAATTGTCAATTAAGCATAATTAAATGTATAAATTAAGTAAAATTTAATGTAATAATTTAGTCTTAAGCTTAACTTGTTCTAATAAACATTTTTTTTTACACGAAGTAAATTTCATTTCGTTAACTGGCGCCCGAGCTAAAAAATTTTTTAAAACGCGAGATTAAAGTATAAATATATCGTAAAATTTGTGAGCGAAAAAATTATATACATATAAAATCCGGGAAAAAGAAACTCAAAAATAAAAAACTAAATTGCATTATATCAAAAGTAAACGATAGTGCAATCAACAAAAAAGTGTGTTGATAGTGACTTGATAATTGTGCCATTAGTAGGATATAGACAAGGCTAACGTCTTTATCTAAAAAGGAGTAACACAGATCATCCATCAACTGTAGAACAAAGTTGCAGACTCACTGGGAAAAATAAGGCATGCGAACCCACGCCATTAAAGCCTTCATTTAGTAAGTTTTTAAACTTCCTTGAACAAAATTAAAATATTGTCAATAAAAGAAAATAAAAGAATAAATTTTTCAAAAATAAATTAAAAAAGAATAAAATATAAGTAATTATAAACTTTATAAAAATTTAATAAAATTAAAATAAAATTTAACAAAATTAAAACAAAACAAAACTTAATAAAATTAAAATAAAATAAAATTTAATAAAATTAAAATCTAAAAAAATTAAAATAAAATAAAATTTAAAATTAAATAAAATAAAAATTAATTAAATTAAAATTAAAATAAAACAAAACTTAACAAAATTAAAATAAAATAAACTTAATTAAAATAAAAGAAAATTTAAAAATTAAAACAAAAATTAATAAAATTAGAATAAAATTTAATAAAATAACTAATAACTAACTCATTTAAATTTAATAAGAATTATAAGAATTAAGAAATTAAAATCTTTTAAACGATGGATCAACTCCAGAAGAATATAACCGATCTAACAGGTGCTATGAATGCACAATATGATCTAATAAAAAAATTAGAATCACGTTTGGAACGGTTAGAAAAATCGCAAAATCCGATACAATCAACATCAAATGCCGGAACCCAATCGAAACCCAAAAGTGAACAGGATCTAAAGGACATTAGTAAATTGCCGGATTCTGTCAAGGAATTAACAAATTTTGATGGCAATCCCATTCATTATACATCATGGGTACATAGCGTCGAAAGCATCCTAGATGACTACAAAATAGTGTCCAATAAACCAATTTACCGCGCTATATTGCAGGCAATTACACAAAAAATAAGAGGAAAAGCAGATGCAGCACTGGTATCATATAACATATTCGACGAAGATTGGCCAAGCATTAAAAAATGTTTATCGCTCCATTATGCTGATAAACGAGATATCAGAACTTTGGAACACCAACTTAGCCAATTATATCAAGGCAAGTTCATCATAGATGAGTTCTACGCGCACGTAAACCACCAGCTTTCACTAATAATAAATAAATTAAAAACTGAAGATTACACTTCAGAAACAATAGGAGTTCTATCGGAAACTTATAGGAATAGAGCCCTTGACGTATTTATCAGAGGTCTAAAAGGAGAACTATCAAAGATGTTAATCATTCAAAAGCCTCAAACCTTACCAGAAGCATACACAACATTCTTAGAAATTCAAAATCTCAATTTCAGAAATATTTCAATTCACAGAAGAGACTTCAACAATACAGTTACAGCACCGATTAACCAAATATTCAGCCCAAAACAAACATCATTTCCAACATATAAGCCAAGTTTTTCAGAAATACGTAGAAGAAACAATATGTACAACCATCAACAAGAATCAACTCAACCATACAGAAACCAGCCAAATTTTATACCACCAAGACCAATACAACCTAAACCACCTACACCAATGGAAACTGACAGTTCCTTACAAACTAGACAAGTCAACTACATGAACCGACCGTTTAACAATAGTTGCGTAAAAAGAGAGATTACAACGGAAGAATATTCTCCACATAAACATCAACGGATATTTAATTTAGAAACACATAATGATGGCATAGCAGATGAAGATTATGTAGGATACGAAGATTACCCAACATATTACGAGGATCATGAAGAAGAAAATAATCCAGCAAACAATGAAGAAAACGGCGAGCTAAATTTTATGATGGGTGCCTTTCAAGCATTCCATACATAGAATACAAAATGCCAAATAATAAAACTCTCAAACTTTTGATTGATACAGGAGCCAACAAAAATTTCGTTAAGCCAGAACATGCTGAAAAAAGTATACCAACTAATAAATCTTTTAAAATAAATTCTGCAGGTGGAGATATAACAATAAATCAGAAAATAACCGGGAAAATTTTCAAAAGTTTAGGAATTAACATAGAAGTGGAATTTTTCGTGCTACCAGGATTAAAATCATTCGACGGTATCATAGGAGATGATACACTAAAACAACTAGGAGCTTTAATAGATAGAAAAAATAATCTCCTGATAATTCCACCTAATATAAAAATCCCTTTAAAAGAAAAGCAATCAGCTCAAGTTAACAATATAGAAATAAGAGATGGTCATTTACAGTATGAAACAAAACAAAAAGTTAAATCATTACTAAAAAAATATGAAAAATTATTTGGCCCTATAGATGACAGAGAAACTATCGAAACTAATGTGGAAGCAGAGATAAAAACAATCACGGACGAACCAGTATATGTTAAAACATACCCATATCCAGTTGCTATGAAACCAGAAGTTGATAAACAAATAAGGAAACTTTTAGAAGATGGAATTATAAAACCTTCGAAAAGCCCATACAACGCACCAATTTGGATAGTAGAGAAAAAAATGGACGCATCTGGAATAAAAAAATACAGGATGGTGATCGATTTCAAAAAACTAAATGCTGTTACAGTGTCTGACACTTATCCCATTCCGAATATTACAAATACTATTGCAAATTTGAATAACTCAAAATACTTTACTACAGTGGATTTAACATCTGGATTTCACCAAATTAAAATGAGAAATGCTGACATCCAAAAAACTGCATTTTCAACATTGAATGGGAAGTATGAATTCAAAAGGCTTCCTTTTGGATTAAAAAATGCACCAGCAATTTTCCAACGAATGATAGATGATGTGCTTAAAGAATTCATAGGAAAAATTTGTTACGTGTACATCGACGATATCATCATATTTGGAGGAGAAACAGAAGATGAACATTTAAATAATATCAAAAAAGTTTTTTTAAAATTGCAGGAAGCTAACTTACGAGTGAACCTGGACAAAACCGAATTTTTAAAGCAGGAAACCGAGTTCCTGGGATATATCATCACTCATGAAGGTATCAAACCAAATCCGGCGAAAGTTGCAGCTATCAAAAATATGAAAGCACCAGAAAATTTGAAAGAACTAAAAGGATTTTTGGGACTAACATCATATTATAGACGTTTTATCAGGGACTTCGCTAAAATAGCAAAACCACTTACCAATATGACGAGAGGGGAGAATGCTCAAATCAGTGCAAATCAATCAAAAAAAATAAAAATAAAATTTAACAAAGAAGAACAAGAAGCTTTTCAAACATTGAAAACATTGCTTTCATCATCAGAATTGTTGATCTTTCCAGATTTCAACAAACCATTTTTGCTAACAACAGACGCATCCAACCATGCCATCGGAGCCGTTTTATCGCAAGGCGAATTAGGTAGAGATAAACCAATAACCTATATTTCTAGATCCTTAAATAAAACCGAGGAGAATTATGCCACAAACGAGAAAGAGATGCTGGCAATAGTCTGGGCCTTAGAAAATCTGAGAAATTATTTATACGGAGCAAAACAAATCAACATACTAACAGACCATCAACCGTTAACATTTGCCCTAGGAAGTAAGAATAACAACGCAAAACTAAAACGATGGAAAGCAAGACTAGAGGAATACAATTATAAATTAACATACAAACCAGGATGTACCAACAAAGTCGCAGACGCTCTGTCAAGATTACCAACAGAAATCAATAATTTGTCATCATCATCAACAGAAACTGCAAGCGAAACAATTCACAGTGCAGAAGAAGACAGTATAAATCTCATCCCACATGTCGAAGTACCATTAAATGTTTTTAGAAATCAACTTATTATCACACAGGGTAAAGATTGTGAAGCTTTCGAAGTGCCACATCCAACATACAATCGCCATTATATCAGCTTACCAGTCATAAATGAAAGAAGCCTAACTAAAGTTCTAAAAGAAAAATTACACCCAACTATAATAAATGGTATAAAAATTCCAGAAAATTTCATTCAAATATTGCAGGACGTATACAAAGAACATCTTTTAAGTTATAAAATCAGAATAACCCAAAGGATAGTACAGGATATTTGCAAAGAAGAAAACATTTTCTCAATCATTAAAGAAACTCACAAAAGAGCGCATAGGAATCACCGTGAAAATAAAGAACAAATACTCGAAGAATACTATTTTCCAAGAATGACATCATTAATCAAGAAATTCACCGCATCTTGCGAACAATGTAATAGGAACAATCAAAGACAACACCTCCAGTAAACATCTAGAAGGCACCTTTCTCATTGAATTCAAGAACGAAACGCTGCAAATAAAGGACATGATCTTCACTAATAACGAAATAAGGACTTCTCATATACTACCACCAATTTTGCAATCTAACATAAATAAAACAGGAACAAGGCTCGATCTAAAATATCTACATTATCTACATAAAAACGATTTCAAAAAATTAGAAAAATTATTCTTCAACCATGAAGCAACATCTTATATAAATATTACAATAATTATAGCAATAATCATCACGTTGGCGCTAGCAACATTCATCAAATTGAGGAAAAAAAAGCAAAAAATAATGTTAACCGAAGCACAAAAACAACAAAAAGAGGAGCAACCACAATTGCAATCAATTCAATTAAATTTTGATCCACGGGTCGCGGATCTTTAAAAGGGGAGGAGTTATCACCATCTCAAATTACATCTAACATTATTTCAATATCTGATAGATCAAGTTACAACAGGTGCATGTGGATACAAATTCAAGTTCAAACATGTTTAATGTAAAAATGTTGATAAAGCAATATTTCTATGGGAATTAAAATTAAATCAATTTCTCACCAAAAATGTAATTTTATTAATTATAAGTTAAAATACAAATTATAATTTTTTTCATTTATTAACTAAAATTGTCAATTAAGCATAATTAAATGTATAAATTAAGTAAAATTTAATGTAATAATTTAGTCTTAAGCTTAACTTGTTCTAATAAACATTTTTTTTTTACACGAATTAAATTTCATTTCGTTAACTTGTATGTATATCAATATCATATAAATAAAAATTCTTCAAGCAACTGTTATGTTGTTTATTTATTTACATTTTTTTGTACTACGCATTATATCCTCAACAATTTCAAATTATCGAGTAAAACAAATGCAAAATATTCGTTAAAGAAATTTCTTAGAAAATTTGAAAAAATCAAGTAACACTTTCGTCAATTATAAAGTAACTCTATATTATTAAAAAAAGTTGTTAACAGAAATAAGAGTATAATGTTTAAGCTTTAATTTTTGTGTATTACTTCAAAAAAAATATTAACAGGTGTTCAAGTTACAGGTGTTTAAAAATAGAAAATTTTCAGTTTTTGACCCCTTACAGCTCCTAAACGGGGAGTGATACAAAAAAAAATTCTGAAATGACTCATACTTATTTTTAAGGATCTAACTTCTGTCAAAATTTCAAGTTTCCAACTTAAACTGTTTAGAAGATAGAAGGGTTAAAGGATTTTCCAAAATTTGAGTTTCGCATAACGGTAAATTAAGACACCGTATGCCACAAATATATATTTATTGTATATATACTTTTAAAGCTAATAAAAGTAGTAATCGTTTGGCGTTTTCAAAATGAAGATGTACCTTATACAACTTGTGCTATAACAATTTAAATATAGAGCTTTTTTGAACCTTTGGGAAGCTGTAGCTCCGTAACGGGTGGGGCTACAAAAAAGTTATTAAAAGTTATTAAAAATAAAATTAATATTTTTGTGATATCTATCAGCAGTTAAAATTTTATAGCTCTATTTCAAAAAAAATGTGGGGATCTAAAAGTTAGGTGTTCGAGAGCTACCCTAAGTTTTGGTCCAAACTCAACCAATAAAAATAGGGACCCTACAAATTACTCCCAGAATATTTTGTGTTAATTTCAAGATTCTAGCTTTTTTAGTTTTTGAGTCAGCGTGCTGACGGACGGACTGACATGGCTCAAACGTCTTAGAATTTTTTTCTGATCCGATCCATACATTTGAAGGTATATCTAGCTCGCTTATTTCGTGTTATAAACGAAGGAGTAATTTTATTATACCCAATCCTATCGTACGGGTATAAAAAACAAAGTCGTTTCATTTATGTTCTGAAGAACATATATGTATGTTTAAAAAACGTAACTCACGGGAAGTATTTTAAGAAATATATTGTAATGGAATCTTGTTTTTAGAATTTCGTGATTTGACTTTTCAATATTTCGATTTTCTTCCACAAATAGTACTTTAGCAGCGTGGAATTCTTTCTTCCTTCAATAATACTTTCTCCTTTTGAGTTTTGACGTTAACTGTGTGACGTTAAAATTTGTTTTCGTTTGGTTCTTCAAATTGTACACGCACATCTAAATCAGCAACCTGTTTTCGTTTGGTTCTTCAAATTGTACAGGCACATCTAAATCAACAACCTGGCTATATTTATCTTTAGCCTCTTGACGTCAAAAGACTTCAAATAAACTTTAAATTGCACCATCCACCACATTTTCTAAATTCTCAAAATCTTCATAATCTGAATTATCAAATTTATCAAATACTAATAAAATATAAGCTTCAGATTTTAAATGTTGTTTTTTCGACATTTTTGATTAAAATTTAATAAAACGAGAAAGAGTGCACTAAAGTAGACTTTGTCAACTCTGGCATACCCGTATGAACGTAATATATCCGATTTGATCATATTTTTAAAAAATTCAGATGTTTTAGTACCGAAGTTAACTTCCGAAATATATTTATGTAAATTGTGGAGTTGTATGACAGGTACCCTATTGCAATTTTATAGAAGATATTGCTCCAAAACTTGATCATCTTTTGCAAAATTTAAGGCGCTTAGTTTTATAAAGTTCCAAGAGGTGTAAGAAGCCTGAACCTACTTCTCTAGCCTAACCAAATGTTACAGAAGTTGTTAGCATGCAATACGACATCTCTTCACTAAATTTCACATACCTAATACTTCAACAGATACTGACTTATTTCCATACAAAGAAAGAAGTTGTATGGCAGCTAACCGAACCCGGCGACCGAAAATGCTGGATTTAAATAGCGAAATTGACAATTTTTCAAAAGTGACGTAAAAAAAATGTCAACCTATTAGCTCTTTTATTTTATGCGTTACCGTGCGGATGGACGGACGGACGTACGTACGGACTCAAATGGCTTAATCGATTCAGAATTCTATTCTGAGTCGGTCCATACTTTTGACACTATATCTAGGTCGACTCCTTTAAGGTGTCAAAAACGTAATGGCAAATTTATTATACCCTTGAACATAGTTTGGTAACAAATTTTTTACTGAAATTATTTTATTCTAAATACAAATTGTTATCAAATGTTATTGTTATGGTTATTGTTATTGTTATTGTTATTGTTATTGTTATTGTTATTGTTATTGTTATTGTTATTGTTATTGTTATTGTTATTGTTATTGTTATTGTTATTGTTATTGTTATTGTTATTGTTATTGTTATTGTTATTGTTATTGTTATTGTTATTGTTCTTGTTATTGTTCTTGTTATTGTTCTTGTTATTGTTCTTGTTCTTGTTCTTGTTCTTGTTCTTGTTCTTGTTCTTGTTCTTGTTCTTGTTCTTGTTCTTGTTCTTGTTCTTGTTCTTGTTCTTGTTCTTGTTCTTGTTCTTGTTCTTGTTCTTGTTCTTGTTCTTGTTCTTGTTCTTGTTCTTGTTCTTGTTCTTGTTCTTGTTCTTGTTCTTGTTCTTGTTCTTGTTCTTGTTCTTGTTCTTGTTCTTGTTCTTGTTCTTGTTCTTGTTCTTGTTCTTGTTCTTGTTCTTGTTCTTGTTCTTGTTCTTGTTCTTGTTCTTGTTCTTGTTCTTGTTCTTGTTCTTGTTCTTGTTCTTGTTCTTGTTCTTGTTCTTGTTCTTGTTCTTGTTCTTGTTCTTGTTCTTGTTCTTGTTCTTGTTCTTGTTCTTGTTCTTGTTCTTGTTCTTGTTCTTGTTCTTGTTCTTGTTCTTGTTCTTGTTCTTGTTCTTGTTCTTGTTCTTGTTCTTGTTCTTGTTCTTGTTCTTGTTCTTGTTCTTGTTCTTGTTCTTGTTCTTGTTCTTGTTCTTGTTCTTGTTCTTGTTCTTGTTCTTGTTCTTGTTCTTGTTCTTGTTCTTGTTCTTGTTCTTGTTCTTGTTCTTGTTCTTGTTCTTGTTCTTGTTCTTGTTCTTGTTCTTGTTCTTGTTCTTGTTCTTGTTCTTGTTCTTGTTCTTGTTCTTGTTCTTGTTCTTGTTCTTGTTCTTGTTCTTGTTCTTGTTCTTGTTCTTGTTCTTGTTCTTGTTCTTGTTCTTGTTCTTGTTCTTGTTCTTGTTCTTGTTCTTGTTCTTGTTATTGTTATTGTTATTGTTATTGTTATTGTTATTGTTATTGTTATTGTTATTGTTATTGTTATTGTTATTGTTATTGTTATTGTTATTGTTATTGTTATTGTTATTGTTATTGTTATTGTTATTGTTATTGTTATTGTTATTGTTATTGTTATTGTTATTGTTATTGTTATTGTTATTGTTATTGTTATTGTTATTGTTATTGTTATTGTTATTGTTATTGTTATTGTTATTGTTATTGTTATTGTTATTGTTATTGTTATTGTTATTGTTATTGTTATTGTTATTGTTATTGTTATTGTTATTGTTATTGTTATTGTTATTGTTATTGTTATTGTTATTGTTATTGTTATTGTTATTGTTATTGTTATTGTTATTGTTATTGTTATTGTTATTGTTATTGTTATTGTTATTGTTATTGTTATTGTTATTGTTATTGTTATTGTTATTGTTATTGTTATTGTTATTGTTATTGTTATTGTTATTGTTATTGTTATTGTTATTGTTATTGTTATTGTTATTGTTATTGTTATTGTTATTGTTATTGTTATTGTTATTGTTATTGTTATTGTTATTGTTATTGTTATTGTTATTGTTATTGTTATTGTTATTGTTATTGTTATTGTTATTGTTATTGTTATTGTTATTGTTATTGTTATTGTTATTGTTATTGTTATTGTTATTGTTATTGTTATTGTTATTGTTATTGTTATTGTTATTGTTATTGTTATTGTTATTGTTATTGTTATTGTTATTGTTATTGTTATTGTTATTGTTATTGTTATTGTTATTGTTATTGTTATTGTTATTGTTATTGTTATTGTTATTGTTATTGTTATTGTTATTGTTATTGTTATTGTTATTGTTATTGTTATTGTTATTGTTATTGTTATTGTTATTGTTATTGTTATTGTTATTGTTATTGTTATTGTTATTGTTATTGTTATTGTTATTGTTATTGTTATTGTTATTGTTATTGTTATTGTTATTGTTATTGTTATTGTTATTGTTATTGTTATTGTTATTGTTATTGTTATTGTTATTGTTATTGTTATTGTTATTGTTATTGTTATTGTTATTGTTATTGTTATTGTTATTGTTATTGTTATTGTTATTGTTATTGTTATTGTTATTGTTATTGTTATTGTTATTGTTATTGTTATTGTTATTGTTATTGTTATTGTTATTGTTATTGTTATTGTTATTGTTATTGTTATTGTTATTGTTATTGTTATTGTTATTGTTATTGTTATTGTTATTGTTATTGTTATTGTTATTGTTATTGTTATTGTTATTGTTATTGTTATTGTTATTGTTATTGTTATTGTTATTGTTATTGTTATTGTTATTGTTATTGTTATTGTTATTGTTATTGTTATTGTTATTGTTATTGTTATTGTTATTGTTATTGTTATTGTTATTGTTATTGTTATTGTTATTGTTATTGTTATTGTTATTGTTATTGTTATTGTTATTGTTATTGTTATTGTTATTGTTATTGTTATTGTTATTGTTATTGTTATTGTTATTGTTATTGTTATTGTTATTGTTATTGTTATTGTTATTGTTATTGTTATTGTTATTGTTATTGTTATTGTTATTGTTATTGTTATTGTTATTGTTATTGTTATTGTTATTGTTATTGTTATTGTTATTGTTATTGTTATTGTTATTGTTATTGTTATTGTTATTGTTATTGTTATTGTTATTGTTATTGTTATTGTTATTGTTATTGTTATTGTTATTGTTATTGTTATTGTTATTGTTATTGTTATTGTTATTGTTATTGTTATTGTTATTGTTATTGTTATTGTTATTGTTATTGTTATTGTTATTGTTATTGTTATTGTTATTGTTATTGTTATTGTTATTGTTATTGTTATTGTTATTGTTATTGTTATTGTTATTGTTATTGTTATTGTTATTGTTATTGTTATTGTTATTGTTATTGTTATTGTTATTGTTATTGTTATTGTTATTGTTATTGTTATTGTTATTGTTATTGTTATTGTTATTGTTATTGTTATTGTTATTGTTATTGTTATTGTTATTGTTATTGTTATTGTTATTGTTATTGTTATTGTTATTGTTATTGTTATTGTTATTGTTATTGTTATTGTTATTGTTATTGTTATTGTTATTGTTATTGTTATTGTTATTGTTATTGTTATTGTTATTGTTATTGTTATTGTTATTGTTATTGTTATTGTTATTGTTATTGTTATTGTTATTGTTATTGTTATTGTTATTGTTATTGTTATTGTTATTGTTATTGTTATTGTTATTGTTATTGTTATTGTTATTGTTATTGTTATTGTTATTGTTATTGTTATTGTTATTGTTATTGTTATTGTTATTGTTATTGTTATTGTTATTGTTATTGTTATTGTTATTGTTATTGTTATTGTTATTGTTATTGTTATTGTTATTGTTATTGTTATTGTTATTGTTATTGTTATTGTTATTGTTATTGTTATTGTTATTGTTATTGTTATTGTTATTGTTATTGTTATTGTTATTGTTATTGTTATTGTTATTGTTATTGTTATTGTTATTGTTATTGTTATTGTTATTGTTATTGTTATTGTTATTGTTATTGTTATTGTTATTGTTATTGTTATTGTTATTGTTATTGTTATTGTTATTGTTATTGTTATTGTTATTGTTATTGTTATTGTTATTGTTATTGTTATTGTTATTGTTATTGTTATTGTTATTGTTATTGTTATTGTTATTGTTATTGTTATTGTTATTGTTATTGTTATTGTTATTGTTATTGTTATTGTTATTGTTATTGTTATTGTTATTGTTATTGTTATTGTTATTGTTATTGTTATTGTTATTGTTATTGTTATTGTTATTGTTATTGTTATTGTTATTGTTATTGTTATTGTTATTGTTATTGTTATTGTTATTGTTATTGTTATTGTTATTGTTATTGTTATTGTTATTGTTATTGTTATTGTTATTGTTATTGTTATTGTTATTGTTATTGTTATTGTTATTGTTATTGTTATTGTTATTGTTATTGTTATTGTTATTGTTATTGTTATTGTTATTGTTATTGTTATTGTTATTGTTATTGTTATTGTTATTGTTATTGTTATTGTTATTGTTATTGTTATTGTTATTGTTATTGTTATTGTTATTGTTATTGTTATTGTTATTGTTATTGTTATTGTTATTGTTATTGTTATTGTTATTGTTATTGTTATTGTTATTGTTATTGTTATTGTTATTGTTATTGTTATTGTTATTGTTATTGTTATTGTTATTGTTATTGTTATTGTTATTGTTATTGTTATTGTTATTGTTATTGTTATTGTTATTGTTATTGTTATTGTTATTGTTATTGTTATTGTTATTGTTATTGTTATTGTTATTGTTATTGTTATTGTTATTGTTATTGTTATTGTTATTGTTATTGTTATTGTTATTGTTATTGTTATTGTTATTGTTATTGTTATTGTTATTGTTATTGTTATTGTTATTGTTATTGTTATTGTTATTGTTATTGTTATTGTTATTGTTATTGTTATTGTTATTGTTATTGTTATTGTTATTGTTATTGTTATTGTTATTGTTATTGTTATTGTTATTGTTATTGTTATTGTTATTGTTATTGTTATTGTTATTGTTATTGTTATTGTTATTGTTATTGTTATTGTTATTGTTATTGTTATTGTTATTGTTATTGTTATTGTTATTGTTATTGTTATTGTTATTGTTATTGTTATTGTTATTGTTATTGTTATTGTTATTGTTATTGTTATTGTTATTGTTATTGTTATTGTTATTGTTATTGTTATTGTTATTGTTATTGTTATTGTTATTGTTATTGTTATTGTTATTGTTATTGTTATTGTTATTGTTATTGTTATTGTTATTGTTATTGTTATTGTTATTGTTATTGTTATTGTTATTGTTATTGTTATTGTTATTGTTATTGTTATTGTTATTGTTATTGTTATTGTTATTGTTATTGTTATTGTTATTGTTATTGTTATTGTTATTGTTATTGTTATTGTTATTGTTATTGTTATTGTTATTGTTATTGTTATTGTTATTGTTATTGTTATTGTTATTGTTATTGTTATTGTTATTGTTATTGTTATTGTTATTGTTATTGTTATTGTTATTGTTATTGTTATTGTTATTGTTATTGTTATTGTTATTGTTATTGTTATTGTTATTGTTATTGTTATTGTTATTGTTATTGTTATTGTTATTGTTATTGTTATTGTTATTGTTATTGTTATTGTTATTGTTATTGTTATTGTTATTGTTATTGTTATTGTTATTGTTATTGTTATTGTTATTGTTATTGTTATTGTTATTGTTATTGTTATTGTTATTGTTATTGTTATTGTTATTGTTATTGTTATTGTTATTGTTATTGTTATTGTTATTGTTATTGTTATTGTTATTGTTATTGTTATTGTTATTGTTATTGTTATTGTTATTGTTATTGTTATTGTTATTGTTATTGTTATTGTTATTGTTATTGTTATTGTTATTGTTATTGTTATTGTTATTGTTATTGTTATTGTTATTGTTATTGTTATTGTTATTGTTATTGTTATTGTTATTGTTATTGTTATTGTTATTGTTATTGTTATTGTTATTGTTATTGTTATTGTTATTGTTATTGTTATTGTTATTGTTATTGTTATTGTTATTGTTATTGTTATTGTTATTGTTATTGTTATTGTTATTGTTATTGTTATTGTTATTGTTATTGTTATTGTTATTGTTATTGTTATTGTTATTGTTATTGTTATTGTTATTGTTATTGTTATTGTTATTGTTATTGTTATTGTTATTGTTATTGTTATTGTTATTGTTATTGTTATTGTTATTGTTATTGTTATTGTTATTGTTATTGTTATTGTTATTGTTATTGTTATTGTTATTGTTATTGTTATTGTTATTGTTATTGTTATTGTTATTGTTATTGTTATTGTTATTGTTATTGTTATTGTTATTGTTATTGTTATTGTTATTGTTATTGTTATTGTTATTGTTATTGTTATTGTTATTGTTATTGTTATTGTTATTGTTATTGTTATTGTTATTGTTATTGTTATTGTTATTGTTATTGTTATTGTTATTGTTATTGTTATTGTTATTGTTATTGTTATTGTTATTGTTATTGTTATTGTTATTGTTATTGTTATTGTTATTGTTATTGTTATTGTTATTGTTATTGTTATTGTTATTGTTATTGTTATTGTTATTGTTATTGTTATTGTTATTGTTATTGTTATTGTTATTGTTATTGTTATTGTTATTGTTATTGTTATTGTTATTGTTATTGTTATTGTTATTGTTATTGTTATTGTTATTGTTATTGTTATTGTTATTGTTATTGTTATTGTTATTGTTATTGTTATTGTTATTGTTATTGTTATTGTTATTGTTATTGTTATTGTTATTGTTATTGTTATTGTTATTGTTATTGTTATTGTTATTGTTATTGTTATTGTTATTGTTATTGTTATTGTTATTGTTATTGTTATTGTTATTGTTATTGTTATTGTTATTGTTATTGTTATTGTTATTGTTATTGTTATTGTTATTGTTATTGTTATTGTTATTGTTATTGTTATTGTTATTGTTATTGTTATTGTTATTGTTATTGTTATTGTTATTGTTATTGTTATTGTTATTGTTATTGTTATTGTTATTGTTATTGTTATTGTTATTGTTATTGTTATTGTTATTGTTATTGTTATTGTTATTGTTATTGTTATTGTTATTGTTATTGTTATTGTTATTGTTATTGTTATTGTTATTGTTATTGTTATTGTTATTGTTATTGTTATTGTTATTGTTATTGTTATTGTTATTGTTATTGTTATTGTTATTGTTATTGTTATTGTTATTGTTATTGTTATTGTTATTGTTATTGTTATTGTTATTGTTATTGTTATTGTTATTGTTATTGTTATTGTTATTGTTATTGTTATTGTTATTGTTATTGTTATTGTTATTGTTATTGTTATTGTTATTGTTATTGTTATTGTTATTGTTATTGTTATTGTTATTGTTATTGTTATTGTTATTGTTATTGTTATTGTTATTGTTATTGTTATTGTTATTGTTATTGTTATTGTTATTGTTATTGTTATTGTTATTGTTATTGTTATTGTTATTGTTATTGTTATTGTTATTGTTATTGTTATTGTTATTGTTATTGTTATTGTTATTGTTATTGTTATTGTTATTGTTATTGTTATTGTTATTGTTATTGTTATTGTTATTGTTATTGTTATTGTTATTGTTATTGTTATTGTTATTGTTATTGTTATTGTTATTGTTATTGTTATTGTTATTGTTATTGTTATTGTTATTGTTATTGTTATTGTTATTGTTATTGTTATTGTTATTGTTATTGTTATTGTTATTGTTATTGTTATTGTTATTGTTATTGTTATTGTTATTGTTATTGTTATTGTTATTGTTATTGTTATTGTTATTGTTATTGTTATTGTTATTGTTATTGTTATTGTTATTGTTATTGTTATTGTTATTGTTATTGTTATTGTTATTGTTATTGTTATTGTTATTGTTATTGTTATTGTTATTGTTATTGTTATTGTTATTGTTATTGTTATTGTTATTGTTATTGTTATTGTTATTGTTATTGTTATTGTTATTGTTATTGTTATTGTTATTGTTATTGTTATTGTTATTGTTATTGTTATTGTTATTGTTATTGTTATTGTTATTGTTATTGTTATTGTTATTGTTATTGTTATTGTTATTGTTATTGTTATTGTTATTGTTATTGTTATTGTTATTGTTATTGTTATTGTTATTGTTATTGTTATTGTTATTGTTATTGTTATTGTTATTGTTATTGTTATTGTTATTGTTATTGTTATTGTTATTGTTATTGTTATTGTTATTGTTATTGTTATTGTTATTGTTATTGTTATTGTTATTGTTATTGTTATTGTTATTGTTATTGTTATTGTTATTGTTATTGTTATTGTTATTGTTATTGTTATTGTTATTGTTATTGTTATTGTTATTGTTATTGTTATTGTTATTGTTATTGTTATTGTTATTGTTATTGTTATTGTTATTGTTATTGTTATTGTTATTGTTATTGTTATTGTTATTGTTATTGTTATTGTTATTGTTATTGTTATTGTTATTGTTATTGTTATTGTTATTGTTATTGTTATTGTTATTGTTATTGTTATTGTTATTGTTATTGTTATTGTTATTGTTATTGTTATTGTTATTGTTATTGTTATTGTTATTGTTATTGTTATTGTTATTGTTATTGTTATTGTTATTGTTATTGTTATTGTTATTGTTATTGTTATTGTTATTGTTATTGTTATTGTTATTGTTATTGTTATTGTTATTGTTATTGTTATTGTTATTGTTATTGTTATTGTTATTGTTATTGTTATTGTTATTGTTATTGTTATTGTTATTGTTATTGTTATTGTTATTGTTATTGTTATTGTTATTGTTATTGTTATTGTTATTGTTATTGTTATTGTTATTGTTATTGTTATTGTTATTGTTATTGTTATTGTTATTGTTATTGTTATTGTTATTGTTATTGTTATTGTTATTGTTATTGTTATTGTTATTGTTATTGTTATTGTTATTGTTATTGTTATTGTTATTGTTATTGTTATTGTTATTGTTATTGTTATTGTTATTGTTATTGTTATTGTTATTGTTATTGTTATTGTTATTGTTATTGTTATTGTTATTGTTATTGTTATTGTTATTGTTATTGTTATTGTTATTGTTATTGTTATTGTTATTGTTATTGTTATTGTTATTGTTATTGTTATTGTTATTGTTATTGTTATTGTTATTGTTATTGTTATTGTTATTGTTATTGTTATTGTTATTGTTATTGTTATTGTTATTGTTATTGTTATTGTTATTGTTATTGTTATTGTTATTGTTATTGTTATTGTTATTGTTATTGTTATTGTTATTGTTATTGTTATTGTTATTGTTATTGTTATTGTTATTGTTATTGTTATTGTTATTGTTATTGTTATTGTTATTGTTATTGTTATTGTTATTGTTATTGTTATTGTTATTGTTATTGTTATTGTTATTGTTATTGTTATTGTTATTGTTATTGTTATTGTTATTGTTATTGTTATTGTTATTGTTATTGTTATTGTTATTGTTATTGTTATTGTTATTGTTATTGTTATTGTTATTGTTATTGTTATTGTTATTGTTATTGTTATTGTTATTGTTATTGTTATTGTTATTGTTATTGTTATTGTTATTGTTATTGTTATTGTTATTGTTATTGTTATTGTTATTGTTATTGTTATTGTTATTGTTATTGTTATTGTTATTGTTATTGTTATTGTTATTGTTATTGTTATTGTTATTGTTATTGTTATTGTTATTGTTATTGTTATTGTTATTGTTATTGTTATTGTTATTGTTATTGTTATTGTTATTGTTATTGTTATTGTTATTGTTATTGTTATTGTTATTGTTATTGTTATTGTTATTGTTATTGTTATTGTTATTGTTATTGTTATTGTTATTGTTATTGTTATTGTTATTGTTATTGTTATTGTTATTGTTATTGTTATTGTTATTGTTATTGTTATTGTTATTGTTATTGTTATTGTTATTGTTATTGTTATTGTTATTGTTATTGTTATTGTTATTGTTATTGTTATTGTTATTGTTATTGTTATTGTTATTGTTATTGTTATTGTTATTGTTATTGTTATTGTTATTGTTATTGTTATTGTTATTGTTATTGTTATTGTTATTGTTATTGTTATTGTTATTGTTATTGTTATTGTTATTGTTATTGTTATTGTTATTGTTATTGTTATTGTTATTGTTATTGTTATTGTTATTGTTATTGTTATTGTTATTGTTATTGTTATTGTTATTGTTATTGTTATTGTTATTGTTATTGTTATTGTTATTGTTATTGTTATTGTTATTGTTATTGTTATTGTTATTGTTATTGTTATTGTTATTGTTATTGTTATTGTTATTGTTATTGTTATTGTTATTGTTATTGTTATTGTTATTGTTATTGTTATTGTTATTGTTATTGTTATTGTTATTGTTATTGTTATTGTTATTGTTATTGTTATTGTTATTGTTATTGTTATTGTTATTGTTATTGTTATTGTTATTGTTATTGTTATTGTTATTGTTATTGTTATTGTTATTGTTATTGTTATTGTTATTGTTATTGTTATTGTTATTGTTATTGTTATTGTTATTGTTATTGTTATTGTTATTGTTATTGTTATTGTTATTGTTATTGTTATTGTTATTGTTATTGTTATTGTTATTGTTATTGTTATTGTTATTGTTATTGTTATTGTTATTGTTATTGTTATTGTTATTGTTATTGTTATTGTTATTGTTATTGTTATTGTTATTGTTATTGTTATTGTTATTGTTATTGTTATTGTTATTGTTATTGTTATTGTTATTGTTATTGTTATTGTTATTGTTATTGTTATTGTTATTGTTATTGTTATTGTTATTGTTATTGTTATTGTTATTGTTATTGTTATTGTTATTGTTATTGTTATTGTTATTGTTATTGTTATTGTTATTGTTATTGTTATTGTTATTGTTATTGTTATTGTTATTGTTATTGTTATTGTTATTGTTATTGTTATTGTTATTGTTATTGTTATTGTTATTGTTATTGTTATTGTTATTGTTATTGTTATTGTTATTGTTATTGTTATTGTTATTGTTATTGTTATTGTTATTGTTATTGTTATTGTTATTGTTATTGTTATTGTTATTGTTATTGTTATTGTTATTGTTATTGTTATTGTTATTGTTATTGTTATTGTTATTGTTATTGTTATTGTTATTGTTATTGTTATTGTTATTGTTATTGTTATTGTTATTGTTATTGTTATTGTTATTGTTATTGTTATTGTTATTGTTATTGTTATTGTTATTGTTATTGTTATTGTTATTGTTATTGTTATTGTTATTGTTATTGTTATTGTTATTGTTATTGTTATTGTTATTGTTATTGTTATTGTTATTGTTATTGTTATTGTTATTGTTATTGTTATTGTTATTGTTATTGTTATTGTTATTGTTATTGTTATTGTTATTGTTATTGTTATTGTTATTGTTATTGTTATTGTTATTGTTATTGTTATTGTTATTGTTATTGTTATTGTTATTGTTATTGTTATTGTTATTGTTATTGTTATTGTTATTGTTATTGTTATTGTTATTGTTATTGTTATTGTTATTGTTATTGTTATTGTTATTGTTATTGTTATTGTTATTGTTATTGTTATTGTTATTGTTATTGTTATTGTTATTGTTATTGTTATTGTTATTGTTATTGTTATTGTTATTGTTATTGTTATTGTTATTGTTATTGTTATTGTTATTGTTATTGTTATTGTTATTGTTATTGTTATTGTTATTGTTATTGTTATTGTTATTGTTATTGTTATTGTTATTGTTATTGTTATTGTTATTGTTATTGTTATTGTTATTGTTATTGTTATTGTTATTGTTATTGTTATTGTTATTGTTATTGTTATTGTTATTGTTATTGTTATTGTTATTGTTATTGTTATTGTTATTGTTATTGTTATTGTTATTGTTATTGTTATTGTTATTGTTATTGTTATTGTTATTGTTATTGTTATTGTTATTGTTATTGTTATTGTTATTGTTATTGTTATTGTTATTGTTATTGTTATTGTTATTGTTATTGTTATTGTTATTGTTATTGTTATTGTTATTGTTATTGTTATTGTTATTGTTATTGTTATTGTTATTGTTATTGTTATTGTTATTGTTATTGTTATTGTTATTGTTATTGTTATTGTTATTGTTATTGTTATTGTTATTGTTATTGTTATTGTTATTGTTATTGTTATTGTTATTGTTATTGTTATTGTTATTGTTATTGTTATTGTTATTGTTATTGTTATTGTTATTGTTATTGTTATT
>OX352772.1:93666645-93801645 GCA_947095535.1 Poecilobothrus nobilitatus
GTTATTGTTATTGTTATTGTTATTGTTATTGTTATTGATATTGGTATTACCGTTGTTATTGATATTGTTATAGATATTGCTATTACTATTGTTGTTGTTATCATTATTAATTATACATTATTAGGATATAAATTTTAAATAAATTACTGTAAATTACTACATATGTTTTATGTGGCCGGGGTTTGAATGCAAGACACTCCGGTGAAAGGCTGGCGAATTAACCACTACGCCCTGAGTCAGAAATTTTTTCAGCCCATCGTCATCCAAAAATACTTTTGTCATGATTCTGAATGCAGAAACTTTTCTATTTTCAAGCGGGGCACTGTTAATATTTGTTGTACCTTTTCACATGTTTGTTCCAACTGGATGGGGTTCCAAGATTTAATGTGATTAGTAAAGGGACACCGGTTTTATGTACTCGCTCTACTTACCAATTTCCGCGAGGTATGCCCGTTGTTATAAACAGATGTTCAATATTGTGTTTCTGTGGTAATTTTTGAATAAAACTGAAGTAAATTCTGAAGCTCGATCGGACACTATTCCTGCGGTGTTTTTCCAATATAGAAGATTGTTTGTGTAACCTATCTGGCATTGCTTCCAAGGAGAAGAAATATAATAAATAAAATATTACATAATATTACAGATTTTTTTTTTAAATCTAAATTGAAATATTGAATAACAACGAGGATATAATACTAAAAAAAATTGGTTTAAAAAACTTTTTTTTTATGATCTTAAAATGAATTGTAATCAATTTACAGGCAATAATGAATTGAGAAATAATTTTTGAGTGGATGTGAGATACAAAAAAATTACTAACGAATTTTGTTCTACGTGAATACTCTATGTACATAGTTTCTTTATGGTGTTATTCAAAATAAAAACCTTATGTATGTACTTACTATCTACTATTCAGAATAAATAAAATTTTCTTCATAACATACCGTATACATACATTATTTTCTTTTCAATTTTTAAAAGTAGAATTATAATAGGTATAAAAAGATTTTTTCGAAAGCTACAAATCCTAAATTTTGCTCTGTAATAGTATTAGTAAAACATCAAGTGAATTAGTTCATTTTTTTCCAAAAAATCTCTCCCTGTACATCAGTTTGTGAAGAGTTTTTTCTTTTTCAAAATGCTTCTATACAGAATCAATAGGATAGTAATGGCCTATTGATTCTGTATATAAGTATTTTTAAACGGTTCACAGGAAGTCAAAGCTGCCATACACCTTCAAGTGTTTTTTATACCAAAAACTATATTCTGATCTTCTAATCACAACACAGGGATCCAAGCTAATCGGCCATGGGAACGCTATTGATTCTTTGTACAAGTATTTTCAAAAGGTGCACAGGAAGTCATATCTGCCATACAACTTCATGTGTTTTTTATACCAAAAACTATCTTCTGATCTTCTAATCACAACAAAACGTTTCAGGCTAACCGGGCATGTCTACGCTATTGATTCTGTATATAAGTATTTTCAAAAGGTTCATAGAAAGTCATAGCTGCCATACAACTTCAAGTGTTTTTTATACCGAAAACTATTTTCTGATCCTCTAATCACCACAAAACGCTCCAATCTAGCCGGCCATAATTACCCTATTAATCCTGTATATAAGTATTTTCAAAAGGTTCACAGGTACATTCAAATTAACAAAAATATGCGCGTTCAAATACAAAATGATTCAACAGCAGAAGAGTTTTCAAAACAATTACTCGAAATTGCTGATGGAAAAATGCCAATAAAGCCAATCACTCAAAATATTAAATTACCACAAAATTTTTGTAATATTGTATCTAAACAAAATTAACTCATACAAAAAGTGTTTCCAAATATTGAAGTCAATTATTCACACCATCAGTGGTTAAGCGAACGATCTATTTTAGAAGCAAAAAATATTGACGTTGATGTCATTAATGTTGCTATACAAAATATAATGAATTCAGAATTGTTTACATTTAAATCAATTGATACAGTCGATACAGCTAAATAAAATTATTATAAGAATTTATTGCCTTTAAAATGTCAAAAAACAAAAAGTAAAAAAAAAAATAAATAAATTGTACTCCAATCGAATTTGCGAACTCAAAATTATATTTAACAATCCGCCACTCTACTAATACACCGAACGCTCAACTGAAAAGTATATGAATGTATATATTCAGTTATATTATGAAATTGGTAAAATGACAAACTATTATTTAAAATTTTTTTTTATATTATGTAGAAAAAAAAGTTGAAAAAAAGCAAAAACAAACATCAAAATTTAAAATTTAACAAAAACAAAAAAAAATTTATAACAAAAAAAATTTTTTAAATAACAGCTTTTTTGAACTTAAAAGTAGAAAATAAATTTTTAAATTTTCTGTAATTTTCTAAATTATATTGTTGCGATGGAAGTTTCTTTAAAAAAAATTTATCTCAATATAGCATTTATATATGTGCCATAAAGCCAGTGCCATATATGTAATATAAAAGCTGGAGGCAATATTTTCAAAATTTAAGTTTATATATAGTTACATATGCGTTTAATGCCTCCAGCTTTTATTTTAATTCCACAGGCTTTATCTATCTGTGTTATTTACTTGAGTTTAATATTAAGAAAAAAGTGAGTTTGTAATTTAATAAAAATATGTATGTATGAGTGAATATTTATTTTCTTTCAGGCTATAATTCTGGTTATAATTGAAAATAAATAAATAAATTTGTTTAAAATATACTTAGAAAAAAATTGGCACACAAATGCTGTTATTTAAAATCGGTCGATTTTTCTTGTTTTAAAAAAAGCCTGTTATATATTTTTAATATTTTAATTTAATATTTTTATGTACCTATTATTTAAGAAACTTTAACATTATTTGATTTCATAATTTTTAGTTTTAAATGAAACACATAATTTCAATTTAAATAGGTTTCAAACCCCGGCTGGGTCATATAGATTAATAAAAAATAATATAGATTTTTCTTATAATATATAATTAGTAGAATATAATTGAATTGAAAAATAAGTATATATGTCATATAAATTATAATTAATATCATATTGTAATAGCTATATATTAAAATATATATATTTATATATATATATATATATATACATACATGTGCATATATCAAAAACTGATAGAGATGAGATATGTGACAGGTACGATCAATGTCATACACAAGTACAATGGCAGCACGCATCGAAATAACATAACATGGTTTCTCTACTTGACCGATGGATGACACTAGGGAAAAATTAAGAAGAGACATCTTGTAGATAGATTAGAGTAGACTAATAGTTTACTTAATCGAAAAAAGGAAAAACGATTCAAAACACAAGGCAGCCTCGGATACAGAATTCACGGTAACAACATTTAATGCAGTCAAAAGAACAAGAATTGGACAATGGAATGTAAGAACGCTACGTGATACATCCACAACTGGCGAAAGTAGAACAACGAACGAGCAAATACAACTTAGATATCCTCGGGATTAACGAAATGAGGTGGAACAAAAGTGAAGAAAAAATAACTGCAAATGATAACAAACTATACAGTGGAAAATATAGAGGGAAAGCGGAGTAGGTATCATAATATCATGAAATTTTCGTAACTCACTAAGCAGCTGAAAGCCAATATGAGATCGAATACTCATGGCACGATTTGCGACAAGAATTAAAAATATAACGATAATACAATGCAACGCACCTACAGAAGACGCAGAAAATGAGATTAAAGACGACTTATATGAACAACAGCGTTAAACAGCATATGGAAAGGTGATATTACGATACTAATGGGTGATTTCAATGCTAAAATAGGATCAGGCAATCAATGTATAGAATATACAATAGGGACACATGGCCGCAGATTTAGAAATAATAACGGAGAAAGACTCACTATCAACTCACAACAAAATTTGAAATGGAAGATTTAGGTCCTGTTCGCAACTGTTTAGGAATTGAACAATAAACAAATAATACAATACTCAGACAATAAACAAATTTCTATGAATCAAAAAGAATACGCAAATCAAATATTGAAAAAATTTTATATGGACCAATGTAAGCTAATAACAACACCACTAGATGTAAACCAAAAATTGCAAAAGGAAATGGGAAGTTCTTGTGAAGCAGAATATTCTTATCAAAATATTATCGGATCGTTAATGTCCTTAGCAGTTTCAACTCCACCAGATATGGCTTTGCTGTAAGTATGTTAAGTCAATTTAATAACTGTCATTCTCAGGCACATTGGATACCAGGAAAAAGAGTGTTGAGATAGCTTAAAAGCACAATTAATCATGGTTTGATTTTTAAACAAGATAAAGAAGAGATAATTGGTTATGCAGACTCAGTTATGCAGTTATGGTTATGCAGCTGGGAGTCACGCAAACAAAGAACGGTGGCACTATCCAGCACAGAAGCTGAATATATGGTACTAAATGAAGCTACTAAAAAGGCCTTGTTTCTTAAAAAGATGTTGACTGAATTTGGAGAGCCAGAGTCTAAATTAAAAATTTTCAATGATAATCTGGGCGCGCAGCAATTGGCGAAAAATTCTATTTTCCATAGTCGAACAAAACATAT
The DNA here is from genome assembly GCA_947095535.1 of Poecilobothrus nobilitatus. Lineage (NCBI taxonomy): Eukaryota > Metazoa > Arthropoda > Insecta > Diptera > Dolichopodidae > Poecilobothrus > Poecilobothrus nobilitatus. The sequence goes on from OX352772.1 coordinate 93,671,226, forward strand.
AGACGTGAGACATCATTTTATACGTAATGCAGTTGCCGAGGGAGAAATTGAAATAGCCTTTATGCATACCGAAATTATGCCAGCAGATTTTTTAACAAGAGCTCTCCCGGTGCCAAAATATCAAAGTTGCAGATCATCTCTTGGATTAGTAGAAATTGATGAACGAACTTAAATTTACTTTGAGAGGGTGTGTTAGAAATCAAAGTTAATTTTATGGTTATTATAGTGGTACACCACTGATGTACAAAATTATTACTGTCTTAAAATATTAGAATTTAGAATATTGTAAAACTTGTTTTTAACCTTTTTTTTATTTCTGTATTTTAGTATGTACTTCCACATTACGGAATGCACATAATTAATTATTGTTAAAAGAAATAAAATCATTGAAGTTTGAATAATAAGAATAAATACATGTGTTTTTAATTTTGTAATTGCTAATAAAATTCCTGATGTTATAGACTGGTTCATTATGGATAATAAATTTTGGCCAATAAGCTCAAAAGCATCCAACAATACACTTGCCCTGACAAAATTTATATCGAGCTTGCTATTTAGTGATTTTAAAATTACCTTGATATATATTTTTAAAGTTGAATATACATGTCTTTCTTTGAATATAATTTAGATAAGCTTCATATTTAATGCTTCTATTAATTTCTTTAATGCTTTCAGTAAAAAAATTATTAAATTTATTCGCTTCAATTGAAATAATTGAAGAAATAAAGTACTTAGGAGTAATAATAGATTCTAAATTATATTTTAAGAATCATATTAACTATGTTTGTAAAAATTAGCTATCTTTTTCAAAAAAGGTATATTTTTTTTAGTAAAATCAGCAACAAAATATCTTAAAGTGTGCAATTAATTTATATAATACAGTAATCAAACCTCAATTTGAATATTGTTCTTCAATTATCTTTATGTGTAATGCTGAAATGATGGGTAGACTGCAAAGACTCCAGAACAAATCTATGAGAGTTGTCCTGAGATTACATCGCTATGCATCTATACATTTAATGTATGTGGGCTTTACCCAAATTATTTATGTAATAGAATTGTGTATAAAAGAGACATACACGAATATAATTTAAGAATAAAGACATCTTTAGATTAAATATTTACAGAAATGAAAGAACAAAACATATGATAATGTATAAAGGTCCAAAACTATATAATGACCTTCAATCAATAGAATTAAAAAATGAAAATCGTTTGAATATGTTTAGAAAACAAATTAAATTATATGTCAAAGATAATTTTTAAAATTAATTTAAATTAAAATTTATTGTATTGTAAAGTAAAAGTAAAATTAAATTTATTGTATATATAAGTGCAAAATTTAATTATTTTGTAATATGTTGATAATAATATTGTAATTATAAATAGTTTATGTGAACTAAATAAAACTAAACTAAACTAATTTTAAAATTAATTAATGAATTCTGTATACAGTCAGTCAATGAATATTCAAACTAATACTTACATGTTTAATTTATGTAAAATTTATATGTATATTAAATATGTAAATTTAAATCCTTAAATTATATGATGAGACGGCTACGGTTAAGGTCTCTAAAAAATCATTATACCCGTACGATAACGATCGAGTATATTAAAATTGCTTCTCTGTTTGTAACACCTCGAAATAAGCTACCTAGATATACCTTCAAAGGTATCTATGGATCGGATCAGAATCAAATTCTAAGTCGATCAATCTTTGTCCGTCCGTCCGTTTGTCCAAATTATTTTAAAATACTAAAAACTTAAAAAAATAATATTATAAGCACAGCGACAGGCTATGAACATACTAACGGTTCGTACGGGTATCTAAGAGTTGACAAAGGCAACTGTACTCTTCCTCGTTTTAGCTAAAATTATAAACTAGTTTAAGTCAGAGAATTATAATTAGTTGAAATAATAAAGTAAAACAAAAGAAAAATAAAAATAGAGTTAATTTAATAAAACAATAATAAAATAATAATAAGATTTAAACAAAAACAAGTAATGAAAAAACCAAGGGTTTTCAAACAAGCACATTTCGGGTTTTCAAACAAGCACAAAAAAAATTCGACAATTCCTTCTGACAAGTACTTACAATAACCTTAAAATGCAACATAGATGTATTTGTAAGGAAATAAAGAAGGCAGCTAGAAAAGACAAAAGGAAGTTCTATAATGCTACGGCTCACATAGCACAACAAGCCGCAATCTAAAATAACTCCAAAGAACTCTACGAATGCATGAAGACCGTCACAAAAAAAGGTGTCACTAAAGAATACCCAGTCAAAACCCGAAACAGTTATATACTTACATCCGCCAGTGAACATATGCAAAGGTGGAGAGAACACTTCAGTGGGAAAAATGAAGAAGTTGCAGAAACATATATAAGCAGAGAAACCTATGAAAGAGCCCCAAGATACACCAATATTAACAAAAACCCTCGCTCAATTAGAGAAATACAAGATGCCATTACGAAACCAAAAGCTAGTAAGGCAGAAGGAACAGATGGCATTCCAGTGGAATTACTTCAAACCGACAGCAAAAGAAGCTCAAAAATCATACAACTAATCTTATCAAGTAGTTGGGAAAGAGAAGAAGTGAATTCACATTGGAAAACTGGAATTATAGTAAAACTACCTAAGAAAGGCAACCTAAGTGATTGCAGCCATTGTAGAGGCATTATCATATAAAATGCATCAGTAAAAATTATAGCTTTAATAATACACTCCATGAATCATAGATCACCTCGCAAACATAATAAGAAGAGAATAAATTGTATTCAAAAGAGGACACCGTGGTATAGAACATGCGAATTCACTTAGAATTATAATAGAGCAGTCCGTTGATCTACTGTCATGAATTAGTTTTTTTATTTCCGAACATTTTCTGATCAGCTAGATATGAGCATACTTAGATGCTCAGCAAATTTATGATGCAGAAAGTTCCTTTAATTACATAAACTGCGAGAAAGGATATCGCATCACTTCTGGCAATTCTGCCAAATTTTCCACATTACCAAAATATATGACACGGCATATGACACGGCATACCAAAATATAAATGATAAAACAAATATTATAATTTAGCGATTGCTTGCAATATATGCAAGACAAAAACTAAAATATAATAATAGATCTGTAATTATATTTTATAAGAATTATAATTCCCTGCATATATTATGCTAGTATTTATAATTCTTATAATTAAAATAAAAGAACCAGATCTGAGTTATGATTATATATAAATTTATTTTTTAAAAGTAAAGCCTTATATACTATTTGGATTTTACCAAATCCAATACAAATTTTTATCAAAGACAATAAATTATAATAATTTATTGCTTTGTTACAAAGAATTTTATTTGGGACTTTTGTCCCAAAGGAATATTTGAAAGCAATATTTTGACCTAGAATTCATTTACAATATAATTACCATATGTACAAATTATCAACCAATATATTATTATCGAAAATACATTATTTTCATGCAATCGGATTACTTATTTAAAATATAGTACATATATTGTAACCCGATCATCTTTATTTATTTTCATTTTATATTCTTACTAAACAAGTGAATGCGCTTGTAATTTTAAAATACAAACAGATGTTAGCAATTGAAAATTATGACCACACGAAATGTTAGGTCAGCATTATTGTTATTAGATAATAATTTTATTATACCCGTACGAAAGTATCGGGTATAAAAAAATGACTCCTTCGTTTGTAACACCTCGAAAAAAACGAGCTAGATATACCTTCAAAGGTATGGATTGGATCAGAATCAAATTCTGAGTCGATCAAGCCATCTCCGTTCGTCCATCCGTCAGCACGCTAACTCAAAAACTGAGAAAGCTAGAATCTTGAAATTTACACAAAATATTCTGGAAGCAATTTGTAGGTTCCTTATTTTTAGATCTCCACAATTTTTTTTTGAAATAGAGCCATGAAAATTGAACTGCCGATAGATATCATAAAAATATTAATTTTATGTTAATATTAATTTTTCTGTAGCCCCACCCGTTAAGGAGCTGCAGCCCCCCAAAATTTGAAAATCTCTATATTTAAATTGTTATAACACAAGCTCTATAAGGTTTATCTTCAATCTGAAAATTCCAAACGATAGGTGCTATTATGAGCTTTACAAACATGTACATACATAATAAATATATACTTGTGCTATACGGTGTTTTAATTTACCGTTATGCGAAACTGTATTATTGCAAAATCCTTTAACCCTTCTATCTTCTAAACAGTTTAAGTTGGTAACTTGAAATTTTGACAGAAATTAGATCTTTGAAAATAAGAGTCATTTCAGAAAAATATGTCCATCATTTTTTTGTATCACCCCCCGTTTAGGAGCTGTAAGGGGTCAAAAACTGAAAATTTCCTATTTTAAACACCTGTAACTTGAACACCTGTTACAATTTTTTTGAAGTAATACATAAAAATTAAAGCTTCAACATTATACTCTTATTTCTGTTAACAACTTTTTTTAATAATATAGGGTTACTTTATAATTGACGAAAGTGTTACTTGATTTTTTCAAATTTTCTAACAAATTTCTTTAACGAATTTTTTGCATTTTGTTTTACTCGATAATTTGAAATTGTTGAGGATATAATGCGTAGTACAAAAAAATTTAATAAATAAACAACATAACGGTTGCTTGAAGAATTTTTATTTATATGATACTGATATACATACATACTTATATAATATGATGTTTATTTACATATTGTATATATCACTGATGAATGAATGATAAGAGTATAGATGTATATTATATAGCGCCGTATTTACATACATACATATATGTATTTTATTGTACTTATAAGATATTGTTCTATGAATGGAAATATTTTTAAAGAAATATTGCAATGTATGGCTATATACTTATAACAATATAAATATACTATAATTTAATATAATATTTAAAATTATATTTACTATTTTGTACTTAGTAAATTTAATATACATTTACCGCTTAGTATTAAATGTTACTATAGAATATTTGAAAAAGTTTTGGATTGATAATCGTTATGTGGAAGGTTAAAATCTGCTTTTGAAGAATGTATAAACATATACACCCTAATTCTTCAAGACGCATCTCTCAAACGATGAAAAAATTCATCACTTAGCCTCTAGTTAAATTTATAATTCTCTTAGACAGGCGATAAAATTTTTAAATGTTGGTAGTACTTCGCTGCTGTCAAAAAGAAAAAAAAAGTTTTTTAAACTAAAATTTGAATTTTTTTCTTGCTTTGAAAAGTAAACAAAATAAAGAGTCAAGATTTTTAAATTTTAAGTAGTGTTTTGTTTTTTTGTTAATTTATTTTCAATCAGTAGTTTTCTGTTAATTTCAAAGTTTTTTTCGTAGACTTTAATTTTTTTAATTCATAAATTTTTCTAATATTTACATCAATGCTTTTCAGATATTTTGTTTGAGTTCGTAGTAACTCCATTTTTTCCTTTTTTTGTGATACGTATGGTCTAGGAGTTATAATATTTACTAATTCTACTGCTGGGTGTTCAGCAACTTCTTCCTCTTCTGGTCTATGTTCGACACTTGATACCATGGCTGTGGGTTGAAGTTGAGAAGCTAAAATATTAAAACAAAATAATAAAATTATTAATAATTGTTTTTATTTTAAAAAAAAATAACTTTACTTGTATTCGTTACGCCAAAAATTTTACCTCTAGGTGTAACAAGCTTTCTTAAATCCAGCAGTCTTATCACAGCTTCTTCTAAATTTGAAAAATGGTGAAAAGCATTAGGTCCACCAGCCGTTGTTTTAACTTCTTTTTTATTTAAAATAAATTTTTAAGTTTTTTTTATCTTCGTTTTAAAATCATTCCAAACCTGCAAAAGATATACATATATATAAATGAGTATTAATTGTAACAAACTTACTTTTAACCACCCTTTTCCTTCCCTAAATGGTGGACCATGTGTGCTAAGTATTTTTGAAAAATCCTTCCACACACGATTATATTCAATTTTGGTACTTGAAAAAGAACAAAAACCTTTGGCAATTTCAGGATTTTCCTCCATTAACTGCACTAATTTTTCAAATTGCCGTACATTGGTAAGTTTTTTTCTAAATAAATAACATAAAATAAATGAATAACATAACAAAAACACAAAAATTTTAAATTATTTTAAATATTATTTACTTTTCTGCAAGTTCCATTTTATTTTTAAATTAAAACAAAGAAACAAAAAAATTTTATTCTAGAAGCGATACTTATCGGTTACACAAACAGAGGTGATATAACATGGCTATCGTTTCATAGCAAAAGTCTTAAAGAATACTACAAGCGACGCATTTGACAGTTATTATCACGTTAAGTACAATGTACCGCTTATGCGTCTAGAAGAATAGAAATTGATCGCTTAAGCGGATTTTTTCGTATGAAGTGACTAAAAGAATGTGGGTGATAGTTTGAATATATGTACAACCCATAGTTCTAGAAATTATAAAATTCAGCCAAATTATTTTAAAATACGAAAATATTAAAAAAATAATATTGTAAGCAGAGTGACAGGCTGTGAACATACTAACGGTTCGTACGGGTATCCAAGAATTGACAAAGGCAACTGTATTCTTCCTCGTTTTTAATTAATTTATCTTAAAAATTTTATATTCAATTATATTATTATTTAAAAAAATGTATACTTGTTATACTTGTTTTAAAAAGAATTTTTAAATTTATTCATATTTACAGATTTTTATTTTTGTAACAATTGTATTTATAGTTTTTCTAGATTTATTGATATTATTATTAAGTAATTCTACTTTCTTATTATCTATTAATATAGTACTATTTGTACCGTTTTGTTCAATAATTTTGAATGGTCCTTTAAAAGGATTTTCTGATTTTTTCTTACTTCCTACTTTTATCATTACATAATCATTAATTTTAAAATTTGATTCATTAATATTATTTTGTTTTAATTTATTATTTTCTTTATTTTTAATTAGATAGTACTATTTGTACCGTTTTGTTCAATAATTTTGAATGGTCCTTTAAAAGGATTTTCTGATTTTTTCTTACTTCCTACTTTTATCATTACATAATCATTAATTTTAAAATTTGATTCATTAATATTATTTTGTTTTAATTTATTATTTTCTTTATTTTTAATTAGATAGTCTTTTGCATATTTTAATTCATTTAAATAGTCTTCTAAATTATAAATGCTATGTTTATTATCTAATATTTCACGTGAAAGAGTACTTATTTTACCATATACCAATTCAAATGGTGAGTAACCTGTTGTCCTGGTGTTGAGTTGTAGAAGTACGTATAGTAAGGTAAGTATTCGTCCCAAACGTCTTGCCCTTTAAACTTATTAGATAGTCATTTAATACCCTATGATTTCGTTCAATAGAGCCTAACGTTTCATGATGGTAAGGTGTTGACGTTACTTTTTCAATATTTAGAAATTTACAAATATTTTTTAATAAATCATTTGTAAATTCGGTACCTTTATCTGTTTTTAATTTTTTTAAACATCCATATTTTAATATAAATTTTTCTACAGTTGTCTTTGCGACTATTTTAGCATCTTTGGCTTCTATTGTAGAATCAGAATATATCTATAGTTGTTAGATGGCGTTAATGGACCTAAAGTATCTATTACTATAGTTTCAAATGATGTTGTGGGTGTGTCTGTAATCTCATAATTTTCTTTTGTATACTTTGTTAATTTACATATTTTAGAATTGTTTATAAGATCTTTTATTATTTTACTCATATTTTTCTATATATATTTTCGTTTTAATTTACTGAAGCATTTACTTATACAACAGTATCCACCATATAATGGATCATGATTCTCTTTAATTAATTTGCGCATTTCTTCTTTATTTATTACTTCTATAGGAGCATCATATAATATAATATTTAAACAATCCGTATTTTCAGTATTGTTTTGCAGCTTATTAAAGATATTTTTAAATGTGTTTTTTTTTTAATGGATTTCTCTGCCACATAAATGTGGACAAGAATTTACACAGCCTTTCTTGTTCAGGAATGCCTGTAAATGCCGCAAGAGGTAATAACTCTTACGACATGTGTGGGATTCGAACACATGTGGTGTTCACAGCGTATTTTATACGCTCTTACCCACTAGGCCATCGAGGCCCCATTTTTAAATGTTTGGACATCCATAATTTTAAATATTTCATCATTATTTGCCAAGGCTAAATATTCAATATTGAAATTGTTTGTTTTGAATAATAGCTTCCTCAGCATCAATTTTAACTCTGAGAATGATTTTTCGCTATATTCAGCAAATATTTCATTTTTTGCTTCTATAATTTTAATTTTATTTTCAATTTCATTATTCTTTTTATTTTTATTTTCATTTTCATATTTCTTTCTGAATTCAGTTAATTTTTCATTATAATAGCCGTACGATAAGGATCGGGTATATTAAAATTGCTCCTCCGTTTGTAACACCTCGAAATAAGCTAGCTAGATATACCTTCAAAGCTATGGATCGAATCAGAATCAAATTCTAAGTCGATTGAGCTTTGTCTTTCTGTTCGTTAGCAAGATAACTCAAAACTTAAGAAAGCTAGAGTCTTGAAATTAACACAAAATATTCTTACAACAATTTGTAGGTGCCCTATTTTTCTTGGTTGAGATCCGAGCAAAACTTCGGGTACCTCTCGAACACCTAATTTTTAGAACCCCACTTTTTTTTTGAAATAGAACCATGAAATTTAACTACTGATAGATATCATAAAAATATTAATTTTATTTTTAACAACTTTTTTCTGTAGCCCCACCCGTTACGCTGCTACAGCCCATAAAACTTTGAAAAAGTCCTATTTTTAAATCCATGTGTCTCATGTTTTACTTAAGATTTTTTCAATCAGAAAACGTCATTCGACAGGTATTTTTTTAAATTTGTAAATTAGTATCAAAATTATACAATTTGTTTAAATTTAGTATTTAAATTTACCGATATGTGAAAACCAAATTTTGCATGATTTTTCTACCTTCATAACTCCGGCACACTTTTAAATAGAGGCTTGAAAATTTTGAGAGCAGAAAGAATTTTTAGAGTTAGTACAAGTTTGCTCAGAAATTTTTTTTGGACCACTCAAAAATTGAAAATTTGCTATTTTTTAGCACCTGTACAAATTTTTCTTCGGCAAGACATAAAAGTTAAAGCTCCAGTAATATATATTTACGTGGGTTTTTTTTAGTTATATAGGGTTCCGGACTTACAGCCCCTTAAAATTCCAGAAAAATTCAATTTTCACATTTTTTATGCCCGTACGATAAGGATCGGGTATATTAAAATTGCTACTCCATTTAAATCCATTTAAAATTGCTAAATCCATCCATTTAAAATTGCTACTCCATTTGCCAAACGATTACTGCTTTTATTAGCTTTAAAAATATATATACAATAAATATATACTTGTAGCATACGGTGTCTTAATTTACCGTTATGCAAAACTCAAATTTTGCTAAATTCTTGATCCCTTTAATCTTCCAAACGGTTTAAGTTAGAACTTTGAAATTGAGAAGTTTGCTCTTTGAAAATAAGTATGAATCATTTCAGAAAATATTTTTGTATCGCCCTCCGTTTCAGAGCTGTATGAAGTCGAAAACTAAAAAATTCCTATTTTTAAACACCTGTCGAAATTTTTTTGACGTAATATACAAAAATTAAAGTTCGAACATTATATTTTTATTTCTGTTAACAACTTTTCTTAATAATATAGAGTTGCTTTAAAATTGACGAAAACGTGACTTCATTTTTCTAAAATTTTCTAACAAATTTTTTTAACGATTTTTTTGCATTTTGCTTTTACTCGATAATTCTAAATTATTGAGGATGATATGTAGTACAAAAAAAAATTAAATAATTAATATATAACAGTTGCTTGAAGAATTTATATTTAAATATTTATATGATATTAGTATACATACTTATATAACTCATGTTTATTTACATATCGTATATGTCACTGATGAATGAATGATATATAACACCTATGTATAGTATAAATTATTATACATTTGCCGCTTAGTATTAAATGGTACTAAAGCATATTTGCGACAGTTTTGATGGATTGATAATCGTTATGCAGAAGGTTAGAATCTGCTTTTGAAGAATGTATAAACATATAGTTTGAATACATGTACAACCCGTAGTTCTAGAAATTATAAAATTCACCCAAATTATTTTAAAATACTAAAAACTTAAAAAAATAATATTATAAACAGAGTGACAGGATATGAACATGCTAACGAGTTGACAAAGGAAACTGTATTCTTCCTCGTTTTGTAATGTGTTCAATGGTGAATTCGAATTTATTTCATTTATTTTATTTTTTGAACATTTTTTTTGGAAATTAGATAGAATTGCTAATTCGACTTTATTTCAATTTTTTTTGGTAATAAAGTCGATTCGGCTTTATTTCTTTTTTTTTTGTATTCGACTTTATTTTTTGAACATTTTTTTTGCAAATAACATAGAATTGCTAATTCGACTTTATTTCCATTGTTTTTGGTAATAAGCTCGATTCGACTTTATTTGATCCCATCCTTGTAATTATGGCTGCCCGGTAATAATACCCCAGGAAATAAAGCCGAATTCGAATTTATTTTTTGGGGCATTATTTCCGGTCACCGTAAAATAACAGATATAAGACAATAAATGTTAATAACAAATTTTTTAAATATTTTCTAACTATTAATAGCAAATTTTTTGAATATTTATAGCTACATATTCTGGAAAAAGCGGATAACATTGATTTTGTAATCGATTATAAAATCCGAATATTTTCAACAATTACTTTTATTTTCCATATTATGGCCAGATCTCGCGAACGCGGCCGCGAGGCGTGCCGGTAACCGGCGGGCGAGACAGCTACATCAAGTAGCCAGTGGGCTGTTGAGAACTCCCAGGCGGGTGCTTCCCTACGCTGTTGGTATACACGTCCACTGATGCTAATATCAAAAAAATATTTAAGTTCCTAGAAATGACAGTAGAAATAAATAAAATAATAAATAAAACAAAAATAAATAATATATTTTTAATATGGTACAGTGACAGAACGCCCGAGAAAATAAAGTCCGCGGGCCTTAATTCCTTTTTAAATTGGAATTAAAGCCTATAATTAAAAGGAATTGAAGCCCGCGGGCTTCCTTTTCGGGCTTCCTTTTGAATTGGAATTAAGACCCACATTATTTTTTCTTGTTAAAAGAAGAGTGTAATGGAATATGTAGAGCTAACGTATTAGGAGAGATTTTAGAGTTTTGGATAAAAATTGGATACCCCTTTTTTTAAAATATTTACTAATATGTATGTGTGCGAGATTTTGATTTGGGAGAAATTTTAGAGTTGGTTATGGAATCAAGATTATATCCTTTTTCGAAAATATGTATATAAGTAATACTCCGATTGTCAGGGATTTTGTGAGGGATTTTAGAATTGAATTCAAAATCAGGATTATACGCCTTTTACAGAATATTTAAAAATATGCATATGCGAGTTTTGAATTAGGAGGATTATATACATATTCTTGAAAAAGGGTATAAACCTGATTTTGTAACCATGTCTAAAATCTATCCTAATTCAGAAACTAGCATATGCATATATCTAAATATTCTGTAAAAAGCGTATCTTTATTTATTTCCAGCGTGATCTATTTCCTCGGGTGTTCTGTCATTGCACCTTTTAATATAACTGAAAAAAAAAATAAGAGGTTGTTTAGAGTTGGTTACAAAATCAAGTTTGCCACCCTTTTCCAAAGTAAATTTGTTCTGGAAAAATAGAACACTCTGATTTCATATTCAAGTCTAAAATCCCTATTAATTATTTTTTATGTATATATCAACAGAAATTCCTCATGTATCACTGATGGCAAAATCAATAGAAAAAATGAAACACATATTTAGAAAATGGAAATAAGGTCGATTCGACTTTATTTGCTTTTTAAAGCGGTAATAAAGCCGAATTTTTGAAATTCGCGATTTCCACATTATATACGCATCAGAAGGGAAATAAAGTCGTATCGATTTTATTTCCTGGGGCATTATTTCCGGGCACCTAATTATGTACTTTATATTTTTATTATTTTCTCAAATCAAAAAAGCTCAAAGTTAAAATGACATTTAAGTTGTACTTGTACATTTAAGTAGTGCTTAAGTAATGACATTTAAGTTATACTTAAGTTTAATTTGTCCATATACGATACAATGCAACTACAAACCAAAGATTCCGCCCACAAAAATCAAAATATTTTAATATTCATCCAAGCAACTTTCCCACCATCAAAATGGTTTTACAACTTGCCCATAGACGATACAACTTATTAAGTCTGCGGACCTGTTCTGAAACCTGGTCCGCCGTGTATGAGCAGCATAATAGCTACAGATATTTACATAAATACATATACACATACTTTTTTTTTCGGAGTAGTATAGTCATTAAAATCAATTATAATATGTTTATCGGTTTTATACATGCTTACACTTTACAGTGATTATCGATTTAATATACGATTTTTACTTCATGTAAAAGTATTTTTTCTTCAAATGCAAATATTTTTTTTTAGTACAAATATATTTTTTTTAAATACAAGTAGTTTTTTTTTGCAACTGAAAGTAGTTTCTTTTCAAGTACAAGTTATTTTTTTCAAATGAAAGCTTTTTTATATATCAAATTAAATACGTATATTAATGTAAACGATGGCTTCCAAATATTAATATTTTTTTGTAATTTTTTTAATTTTTTCGTATATATTTTAATTTATTTTAAAAATTTTTTTGGAACTAGTCTTTTTTTTTTAAATTTTTTATTAATGTGTTATTAAATCTTATATTGCATTCAAATCATATAATCTTATATTGCATTCAAATCATATAATCATATAATTCAGTTTACACCTATACAATTTATCAAAAAACGACAATTCATACCTAACATCGGATACATTGCTCATTTTGAGACATATACGTACATAAATATGGACTTATTAAAGATTTATAAATGTTAGCATAAACAACTCCAAATCTCGGTAAAAAACATAGAAATGAGTATTTATACATAATACATATATATTTGATATTACTATTTAGTATTCCCTACATATTGAAAATCACAATTCACACAGTGCTGCATTGCAAAGGCAAGAAAAAAAGCACTATGTGATTTCCAATATAGTATAGTAATATCAAAGATGTATAATGTATCCATCGAGACTCACATCAATTATCAGGCCATGAAGTGCAAACATTAAAAGCTTAATAAGGAGTCAGCCTTTAACAAATTAATACGTAGTCTTATGTATAATGTATCCATAATGTATCCAAAGATGTATAATGTATCCATCGAGACTCACGTCAATTATCAGGCCATGAAATGCAGACAGTAAAAACTTAATAAGGGGTCAGCTTTTAACAAATTGATGCGTAGCCTTATGTAAAAAAATAATGGGCCAACAATAAATCTTGAAATAACACAAAACCATTTACTTTATTCCATTTGGTCCAAAGAGAAAATTAAAGTCGCATCTTTTTTACATAATTCAATAACAATATATCCGATAAAATGTATTGTTGTTTTTCGATAAATTGTATTTGTCTAAACTATAGCTGTCGATTATATGAATTTGAATGCATAAGATTTAATAACACATTAGCAGGGGCCCCTAGAAAATTAATGTAAATTGTTGAAACTTGAAGTGCCGAAAAAAAGAGAAACAACAAAACAAACAACCAAAAATAAAATAAAATCTTCCAGTTCGTAAATTAGGCACTGTTATACATACTACAACAATTTATACATAAAATACATAATACATAATTATATATGTATAGATAACGCAAGTATAAGAAAATATCTCTGACAATTTTTTTTAATTTGAAGTGAAAGAGAAAAACATTGCATCAAAAAAATGAACATATTATTTTTGGCTGTTCTTTCTCATTCTTCATATTTATTTATTTTATTTTTCAAACGAAAAATCAAACAAGTCCCAATCACAAAAATGTAAAGCTTTTTTTGTTTGAGATGTTGTTATTGGTATGTGTTAGGGTGTTATTTTTTTTTCTATTTATTTCATATTTATGAATAATTTATATTTTATTTTTATTTTCAGTCAGTTTACTTTATAAAAGAAAAGTAGCCAAGTAGAAAATTATAAATGAATGGAGAGTTAGAGTATAGAGTAGTATAGCTAGCCATATTTATATATATATATATATTCATATTAATTTTTTCTTAGCTTAGAAAATTTTACATCTTTTTCTAATAAATAAGGAAAAAATTCTGTTTGCTTGTTTGTGCCCTATTTACGTAAAAACCACCAGTCCGATTTGCAAATTTTGCAGGAACATTTCTACGACCCCGGAAAGTGTTATAGGCTATATAGTGTTTCGGTTCATTAACCCATTGCGGCCCAAGAGCCATTTAAAGCCTTTTCGTTTTTTCGTTGTCCTGCCTAAACGGTTTGATAGATTGAGTTGAAAATTTGTACAAATGTTCTTCTTAGCCTTGGACGGGTGCCGAATAGGTACAATATGTTAAATGGGTGCCGATTTGGATACAATATGTTATACGGATTCGGCCCGCGGGCTTCCAAAAATCGTTTTGTTTTCGATTTATGATTTAAAAATTGATTTAAAAATTTGCAAAATTCTTACTCTTTAGCAGTAAAGCTCACTACGTTAATTTCGTTACGATCCATTAACCGGTTTCGGCACCAGAGATCAGTGAAGTTTTGTAATTTAATTAGTTGTCGCACTTAAACTGTTTGACCAATTGGGTTAAAAATTTTTCAAAGATCTTTACCACAGGAGCTCACTGAATTGATTTGGTTACGATTCATTAACCAGTTTCAGCACCAGGGCTCAATGAAGTTTTTCAATTTCTTTGTTGTCGTGTTTAAACGGTTTTACTAATTGAGTTCAATATTTACAAAAGTGTAGCTCTTTAGCCCAGAACATCATGCAGTTGATTTGGTTACGATCTCTTAATTTGTTTTAGAACCAGGGCCCAATGAAATTTTTTAATTTCTTTGTTGTCGCGCTTAAACGGTTCTACCATTTGAGTTGAAAATTTACAAAAGTGTAGCTCTTTATCACAGGAGCTCACAGAGTTGATTTGGTTACGATCCATTAACCCGTTTCGGCACCAGGGCTCAATGAAATTTTTTAATTTCTTTGTTGTCGAGCTTAAACGGTTTTACCAATTGAGTTGAAAATTTACAAAAGCGTAGGTATTTATAATAAAAGCTTTCTGAGTTGATTTGCTTACGATACATTAACCCGTTTCAGCATCAGGCCTCAGGCCATGAAGTTTCTCATTTTTTTGTTGTTGTGCTTTTTGATTTGACTAATTGAAAATTTGCACAAGTATTGGCACAAACACTTTGGCACACAAACTCATTCAATAAATTTTGTTGTGATGCATTAACACATTTCAGCACGATAAACTGTCAAAAAAAAAATTTAGTTTCCAATTTGTATCCAATTTGGCAGGATAAATTTATGGTTCTAAATTAAGCCTATGTCAAAATGTTTGTTAACATTTGTTAACCCATTTCCGCACGAGCACCTATTAAAAATATGTTGCTTAATTTTTTGTATTGTTATTATTATTAAAAAGATATTTCCAACACTCTTTACTTTTATCTATACTGTTTTTAATATTCCATAAAAACCTTTCAATGCAAATTTCTAATATAGAACAGTAATTAAAGTAACCTTATTAAGTATCTAAAGAATACTGTGTTTAAGTCTTAACAGCATAATATTTTCTGCCGTTGTTAAAAAACAGAAACAATCTCCTACATCAGACAATCATTATGTCATCATTCAGAAATGCATTACTTAAATGTGGTCTTTACATGTGGTCTACCTATATAAGATGCATGTGTAACATATTTTCCATAAAATATCATTGAAATATGTAAAAATCCTATGAACATAATCAATTAAATTAAAAACATATTGACATTTTTGTACAGTATTTAATCAAAAATGAGTACATACATACATATTTAAAGAACAGAAAATCTTATATTCTTATCCATATACAATTTTTACACATATTTTTAGCCAATCAATTTGAAAACATAATTAGAAAAAGTAAACGTAAAAAAAATTCTGGTTGATATATAAAGGTAAAAAACAATCATGTATTTTTTATATCGAAAATATATTAAACAGAACCTGAGATGTATGCATTTAAAAAGAAGTTTTTTCAAAATGTGAAGAGCTGTCGGTGCTGTAGGATCTTCAACAGTAAGGGTACATAAAAAAGTTGTTCTGCAATATTACTCTTTTAAGAGACCTATGCATGGCTAATATTTCATTGCTCTTTATTAAAGTATAGTAGTTGCAGTATATAAGTTTTGTAAACAGACGGAAGGACAGAGTGAACCTAATAACAAATTTCAAAATGTGCTTAAAAGGATAATTCACAAAAACATGAAGTGACTTTACTTATAAAAAAAAAATGTATTACATTATGGTCTTTTATAATTGAAATGCGATTTTATGTTTCGGTATTAAGGAATATATTGTGAAAACTCACTTCGCCGTAATTGTGCACTCAATAAATTTTTGATTCCTTTAAAGATTTTTTGTAGAAGAATTGTCTCTAATTTTTCACTCTGTTTATTCAATTTAACTAAATGTAATAAACATAGAATATTAACTACCAGCATCTGTAAATGCATAGTCATGCATCTGTAAATGCATATAGTAAATGCATCTGTAAATGCAATAATTTAACTATATTAATTAAATTATACGCAGAAACAAAAGTTAATAATTTTTATTTCATAAAGCCAATAAAATACTCCGGACAACGCCGGGTACTCTGCTAGTTTTATAAATATTGAAATGTTAACCTCTGAGGATAAATTTTTTATTTCTTTTTTTATCAATTTAGGAATTTTGCAAACAGATTATAAATAAAGTATGTAAGATTAAAAACTCGTGTGTCGTATACAATTTTATACTGGATGAAAAAATTATAATTTTATCTAAAAGCTTTGACATAATTAAATTTAAAATTTAATTTTTATTTATTTAATATTTTTAGAAAAGGGAAAAAGCCGAATTGAAGTTTTAAAATAAAAAGAAATGTATTGAATTTAATTAAACGTTCAATTCGGCATAAAAAACTCTTGTAAAACAAAATTATAATTCTAAGCAGTAATAAAAAAAAAAAAATTTTTTCATACTTTTTGAATAGAAATTACATTTCAAAATCTTATTTGAAATTACGTACCCACCAAACTCTTGAATGATTAAGAACAAAAGGATTTTCAATTACTATTTTTTACTTATAGTAAAATATGTATATATTTCGCATATACATATATGAACTTAACTTTAACTTTTTATTAAACTTGTAAAACAACTTTTAATTTTCCACTTCTATTAAAAAAATTAACTTATTTTAATAAAAAAATTTAATTATACATGTCATTGGATAACTTGCTCCTCAAATTTAAATTTAAATTTTCTTTATAAATTTACGTTAAAATTCTTTTAACCCATAATACCAGAAACTATATTTCAAAGGTAACTTCACAACTAGGGTCAACTAGGGTTAACACATAATTTTTTTTATATTTTTAATAAATAACTATTGAAACCATTGAATTCTTTTTTTTCTTTATTTCTAATTATAATGATAAATAACAAAGTAATTTTTAAAATATTTTAATTGTTTACGACATTAGACTAAAGTTGTGTGAAACGAAGCATGTATTTAAGATTTGTTATCATGTATTTTTGCTAAATTCGAGTACTACCTAAAAAGTTTTAGAAATAGTTTTATAATGGTAAATAATCTAATTATAGTTTCGAGTTATACAAATTATAGATAAAAACGAGGAAGAATACAGTTACCTTTGTCAACTCTTAGATAACTCTTAGATTTTATAATTTCTAAAACTATGGTTTGCATATATATTTAAACTATATGTTTATACATTCTTAAAAACCATTCTTAATAAATTCT
Source organism: Poecilobothrus nobilitatus (assembly GCA_947095535.1). Classification (NCBI taxonomy): domain Eukaryota; kingdom Metazoa; phylum Arthropoda; class Insecta; order Diptera; family Dolichopodidae; genus Poecilobothrus; species Poecilobothrus nobilitatus. Next base: position 93,689,240 of record OX352772.1, read on the forward strand.
TCAAGCAACCGTTATATTTTTTATTTATTAAATTTTTTTTGTACTACATGTGGATGTAGTACATTTTGTACTACATTTGTATGTGGATCATCCTTAACAATTTGAAATTATCGAGTAAACAAAGAATGCAAAAAAAATTGGTAAAAAAATTTGTTAGAAAAATTTAGAAAAATGATGTCACACTTTCCTAAATTTTAAGGTAACCTTATATAATTAAGAAAAGTTGTTAATGTAAATAAAAATATAATGTTGGAGCTTTAATTTTTGTATATTACTTCAAAAAATTTGGACAGGTATTCAAGTCACAGGAAAAATAAGGAATTTTTAGTTTCCCGAAAGGAAGGGTGATACGAAATTATTTTCTGAAATGACTCATACTTATTTTCTGAGAACTAACTTCTTTCAAAATTTCAAGTTTGTAACTTAAACTGTTTGGAAATAGAAGTAGTCTAGAATTTTGCAAAATTTGTAAATTAGCACAAGTATATATTTATTATATATATATTTTTAAAGCTAATAAAAGTAGTAATCGTTTGGAGTTTTGAAATTGAAGATATATTTTATACAACTTGTGTTATAACAATTTAAATATAGAACTTTTTCGAACTTTGGGGGGGCTGTAGCTCCGTAACGGGTGGGCCTACAGAAAAAAAGTTGTTAAAATAACATTAGTATTTTTATGATATCTATCAGTAATTAAAATTGCATGTCTCTATTTCAAAAAAAATGTGGGGATCTAAAAGTTAAGTGTTCGAGAGCTACCCGAAGTTTTACTGGGATCTCAACCAAAAAAATAGGCAACCTAAAAATTGTTGTAAGAATATTTTGTGTTAATTTCACGACTCTACTTTTCTTAGTTTTTGGGTTATCTTGCTAACGGACAGACGGAGGGACGGACGGACAAAGCTAAATCGACTTAGAATTTTTTTCTGATCCGATCCATACCTTCGAAGGTATATCTAGCTAGCTTATTTCGAGGTGCTACAAACGTAGGAGCAATTTTAATATACCCGATCCTTATCGAACGGGTATAATAAATACTTAAAAAAATTTTAAAACTTTTAAAAATATTTATCATTTATGTACTTAAGATCAAAATAGAATCAAATATTCACGAGGATATTTTTTTAAAAGTACTATTGAGAAAGAGAAAAAAGCATAGCAAAAATTTAGACAGCAAATGGGGCACTTAAAATCAGAAAAACTTTGGAGAATTCTTATTGACATTTTTTATTCTGCTTGCGTTATCTATATATATATAATTTCTGATAATACAAATTTGTTATTGTTTTTTCATTGAATGTTATACTGAAGAAAAAAGAAAAGAAGAAAATAACAACAAAATCATTTTTGTGTTATACAAAAAGCGGATCAAAAAAGAAGAATACAAATCCCAATAGAAATGAGTAGGTAGTCCATTATACATATTTGATATTACTATTTATTGTATACATATATACTCATTATTCTATTCTTTGGCATCTGTACTCTTTTTCTTTGCTTCGCTTTTTGCATATCAGAACCTGAAAATGATAGAAACATAGAAATGAGTATTTATACATTATACATATATGATATTACTATTTAGTATTTACTATGGGTGAAATCAAAAATTAAACACTGCGACAGTGTTGTAATAATGTTGCAGGTCATGAAATCAAATATTAATCATGCAACAAACAACATAATCATTGCATTGCAGCAACATTAAGGTAATATTTATCAAATATGAGCATCATGAAATTTTCCGTTGCTACAAGTATTTTTTGAATTTGACAATTGAAGGGGTTAGATGAAGAAGGTGTTAAATGACATTTTTAAAATCTCGAGAAAAATTAGATTTAATGTAGTTTTTCTTATATTATTGTTAATTTGGTTTTGTATATCAGTATAATATTAAAATTATATTTTAAACATTGGTCTGTGTCATCTTTTAAAAATAAATAATTTTTTGAGCTCTCTTGAATCCTTCCACTAGCGCAATATTAAAATCCCTGTGTTACGTTCCCTGTGTTACGTGTTAAGTTCTGTGTAAATCCCTGTGTTACGTGTTAAGTTCTTCCCCTAACATGCGCTGTAAAAATAATAAGTGAAGAAGTTAAATACAATAAGTAAGTTGCAAAAAAAATTTTTAACATAATAAATTAATTTCAACTGTATTTTCAAAGTCTATATTATACAAAAATAATAAATTTCAACGATTCCAACTTTTTTTAAACTTAAACAAAAACAAAACTGATAAATCAAAAATAAAAACATGTAAATATCTAATTTTATTTTCTTTTCTTATTTTTTCTTGCATTCTGTTGTTTAGAAGTAGCACATGCAGTAATAATATTTGCGTAGAACCATTTATGCTCATGTGGAATAAATTCCATTTGCTCTTTTAAATTTTTAATTTTTTCTTCTGATATAAATTTAACTATTTTTTGCCTGTTCAAAACATTTGAGACATTTGAGATTTTTGCATTTGAAATTTCTACTTTGAGAAATGGCGTCTTTGGATCATATGAATTTTTATAGAAGTACGCACAAATTCTTCTGTCATTATCCATTTTATTTGATCTCTAAAGAACACCTTTTCCTTTAAACTATTAGTTTTAGAATTTTTTAGTTTCAGTTGTTTAGGCAATGAATCTACTGCACGAAAATGATCCGCCATGTTTATCAAGGTTCCATTTACACCAATAGCTCCGCTGATAATATCTCTATATTGTTCAGGTGTATAAATATTACCATGTTTTCGAAGTACCTTTTCAATGCCACCAAAATCTCTGTCACTGCCCAAATAAGAATGCCCTACTTCGGGAAACTTATGATCAATTCTCTCAAAATTGTTCAAAATTAAAAGTTGATGCAGGGCTATCATATTAAAATTTTTATTTCGGCCAGCACATGAATCGGACCAAATAATTATGTGACGTCGTCTATTGATTAGCGAAGTATTTTGTATTAACGTCCAAAGACAGCTTATTACTTCAACACTGCCCCGGTTAGCTTCATTTTCGGTCCACATGAGCATGTAACTCTTATGTCCATCTGTGGTAATACAATGAACCTCCAGATTATAGAATCACAACTGCCGCAAGTAAAATGCTTTAGAAGTAGTTAACTCGGGCAGTGGCATGGTTTGCTATAAATCCACAGTCATATAACATACATTTGGATCGTGCTTTTTCACGATCACAACGCTGCATTTCAAAACTCAACTTATAACTTAGTTGGTGTTCTTCTGTTGACTTTCCCGCATCACAAGTACTGCAAGTGTCGCTTTTTGGATGCCCAAATGACAGATTATATTCTGTGTCGAAAACATTTCGGTAGTAAGACACTTTAATAAAAAATCTCTCATCCATTTCTTTGTCGACCAAATTTTCAATATAAAGCTTATGCATTTTATTAACGTTCAGTAGGGGAGAAAGGTATTTTTTGTGTGGATTGTCATTTCGAGAATAGTGCGAATCCGTAGCTGCAAAAGATTTTATGTGATTTCGCACTTCATTTTTTACATCTTCCGCGATTCTATTACTGCTGTTATGGTCTTTTCCTCGCTTATCAGGTGACGCAATTGGTTTTTTGATTTAATTTTATTTTGAATTATATCCACTTTTCTTCTACTGAACTTGTAAATTGCACAAAAAGCCATTTTACATACTCTTACTTTTTTCGTGTTGACAGTGACGTAATATTCATAAGAATTAAGACGATGTTTTACTGCTCCAGTTTTGGTTCGTTTTGGAATCTTTATTTGAATGTTTTCAAACAATAAAATATTTTTCGAATTAATATCAAGTTGATGATAAGCCGAAAACAAAATTTCTCTTGCAGTCAAACCAACATTTGTGGAACAACTAAAACGACAGTTTTCTGTACAAAGATTTCCTAAAGTAATGGATTTCGCAGCGACAGTTTTTTCTTTATAATTTTTATATTCTTGACCTTTTTGTGTAGCCAATGCATTTTTTTATCGTTTCCATTGTGTAGAATTTCTCTTTCTTTTTCTAGATGTCTTCTCCTGTGTGGTGTACACTTTCTTGTTTTTCTGATTTTGATTGGTAATAGAAATATAAATATCTTCTCAATTAGTATCATCTTCAGATTCTTCACAACTATTTGGGATAAATTCATTACTGGAACCTGCAGAAAAATCTTGATGTTCATCTGAACTTACATTTCCTAGAGAACAAAATTACTATGTATCATGGTAAACTTAAATCTTACAAAAATTTACATATACATACTTAGTTCTAGAATCTTATAACTTTTATGTACCTGTTTGGTTTATTTTACATCCTCTATTAGTTCGAAGAATATTACTGAGACCGGCATCATCTCTATCTTTCTGAGATATTTCTTCCGTTATTATCTGAATCTCGCTAGCTTTACCCAAAATAAGTTCTACCATTTTTTTTCGGCGAGACATTTTGTTTTCCATATTTAGTTTATCAATTTTAGATAAACCAGTTAATAGAACATCCGAATTTGTAATAAATTTTTAGAAAACAACAAAACATAAAAACTTATTTTCATTTTTATTTTCTTCTTTGTTTCTCAATTCTAATTAATTTCTCATTTGTTTGAACTTGTTTGAAATATTTAACTGTAAAATAACTGAACATTTTTACTTTTTTTGACTCATAGTAATTGTATTAATGTGTTAAGTGCGCACTTAACACTTTCATGCCCAAACATTTTGCTGTACTTTTTATCAGAATATTTAGATTTTTTGCTAAGGGATTTTAACACCTTCATGCACTACGAAAAGTATAATGTTATTGCACTTAACACTTTCATACACTCAGTAAAGTGGAGAACAACGTTAATATAGGCAAAATGTAATTTGCTATGTATAAAATATCACACAACACCTTCGAAACTGCAAAAATCTCGATTTTCAAAAAAATGTTACTTAACACCTTCTTCCTCTAACCCCTTCAATTGTTTATTAATTTTTCAAATTTCATTGGTTATTAATTTTTTAAAATGGAAGAAACTGAACAGTAAGAATTATTAAAATTTAAATTATTTTATTGTATTTACTTTTTTTATATATAGCCAAGGGTGGAAGAAAAATAAAATCAAGTATTTAATATTGCTTCGGCTTCAAATGGAAGAAGATTTTAAAAAAGGTAGATCGTAAAAGAGTGTTTTGTGGAGAAGGATTTAAGAAGAGTTTAAATAAGAATTTTCTTTAATAAATTGTACGAAAGAAGAAACCCAGAGGAAGTTTATTAATTTATTAGCAACATATAAAAGAATAAAAGATAGAAATAAAAAAAGTGGAAATGAAGCAACCGTTTGGGAATATTTTGATTTATTTGAAGAAGAATATGGAACCAGACATTCCGTCAATGTACCTGAAGATAATTTATTAAGTTTCCTTAATTATGAAACATTTGATATATCTGATCGACTGGAATCTAGTGAACCTGAAGCAGGGCCATCTTTTACTGATACTGATACTACACCTAAACAAGGTAGAATGTAAACCAACGGTTTTTAAAAGCGCACATTTCCAAAACACAATACAAACTGTTTAGAATTATGACTTGCACAAAAATTTGAAAAAAATAAAAAATATGATTTTTGTGGAATTTTGAGGGGCTGTAAGTCCTGAACCCTATATAATTAAGAAAAACCGTTAACACACGTAAAATATATATTACTGGAGCTTTAATTCTTATGTCTTGCCGAAGAAAAATTTGTATAGGTGCTTAAGTTGCAAGTGCCTAAAAATAGCACATTTTCAATTTTTAAGCCCTAATACCTCTTAAACAGTGGGTGGCACAAAAAAAATTTCTAAGGAAACTTATACTAATTCTAAAAGTTGTTTCTTGTTTACATAACGGTAAATTTGAAAGTTCACATAACGGTACATTTGAATAATAAATTACAAAATATTGCATAATTTTAATATTGCTTCATGTAGATAATAAAACTTCCGGTCTTTAGATCGTCAAACTATTACGCAGAGCCTGAGATATATACATCTGAAAATGAGGCTTTTTCGCAATTTTGAAGAGCTGTAACTCTGAAATTCTTTATAACTAAAATAAACATTTAACACACGTTAAAATATATTACTGTAGTTTTAATTTTTATATCTTTCCGAAGTAAAATGTGTACAGGTTCGTAAGTTACAGGTGTTTAAAAATAGCAAATTTTCAATTTTTCAGCCCTAATAGCTCATAATCAGGGGGTGGCCCAAAAAAATTTTCTGAGCAAACTTATACTAATTCCAAAAGTTCTTTCTTGCTTCAAAATTTCAAGCTTCTATCTAAAAGCGTGCCGGAGGTATGAAGGTAGAAAAATATTGCAAAATTTGGTTTTCACATAACGGTAAATTTAAATACATTGTATAATTTTGATACTACGGACGGACGGACAGACGGACGGACGGACGGACAGAGTGAAACTAATAAGCACATTTTTTCAAAAATTTTTTGGAAATGTGCTAAAAACGACGTAGAGAAGAAAAAGAAAAGGATGAGGTAGTTGTTTTATTTAAGGAAGAAGTAAAAAAAGATGATACCAAATATAATGAAATTATTGACATTGAACCACAAAGACTGAATATTGAAAAACAAACATTGGAGGAGGTACAAAAGAGAACTTTTTGAATTGAAACCTATATGAAACCTACTTCGGAAAAAACATTTTAATAAGTTACTAATAATTTTATTAATAGTAATAGTATTATTAATAGTTAATAAGTTAACTTAATTAATAAGTTTTTTTTTGCTTCAATTCAACTTGACGTACCTAGTTTATTTGATATATAAGTTTTTTTTGTTTTACCTAAACATGTATTAGTAGTTTTTTTGATAAAGTTTTTTTTTGTTTAAGTTCAACCTGCAATAGTTTAGATGTTTAATTATTTACACATAAACATATAATTATCAACATTTAATTAGGTAGAGATATTATTTTGTTTGTTTTTTGTGCTATTTAAAGATTAAGAAAACTGTATTAACAAAGTATTAACAAAGTATTTTACTTTGTTACTATATTCCCTATATTATGTTTATTTAAAAAATAAAATATGAATTAAAAATGAAATAAAAATCAGTATTTTTTAGTATTTCAAAAAGTACAAAATTTGTGTATTGAAACACAAATTCTTTTTTTTATATTAAAAATTATATAACATAAAAAAATTAAATTCAATTCACTTCCTTCAACAGTTTCATCATTTATTTGTTCACTAGTGACATGTTCATTAGGAAACTCTTCATCTTCAATATTTATTATTAATTGGTCTTTCTCCTTGTTTATTATAAAATTATGGAGAATTACACAGGAGAAAACAACATATTTCATTAACTTTATACTGCGAAAGTTCAGGTATTCGAGAATTTGAAACTTTTTTTTTAAAATTCCAAATGATTGCTCAATACAAACTCTTGTTGAGCTATGTGTTACATTAAAATTAATTTGTTGTCTTGTTAGCTTCCCATTATCTCTAACAGGGACTATTAAATAATTTGTTAATGGGTATGCCGAATCTCCAAGCAAATGGGAGTTCTGTGGCAAATGAATGGTTCCCAATTCTAGAGCTTTTTCTAGAGGGCTATTTCTCCAAATATTAGCATCATCAATAACTCTGTGATTTATGTGTTTTACCTGTAAAATAATAGAATGGTAACCTTTTCTATTATAATAACTAATTGAATCTTTTTTTTTTACGAGGGACGGTGGAAAACATCAAAAGTCACTCAAAAGAACTGCACGAGGTTCCTCTGAGTAGTGTTGGACTCTAACCAACCAAAACCATCCCCTTTAAAACCAAACTATAGGATTGGACCTTTAATACATAATCATATAATGTACAGCTTGGTTTTGGGGAAAAGGATTGGGGAAGGATTACTTGGGTGTTTGAATATAGGAAAATTGGGATTATGGAGGATGAAGGGAAAAATTTGGATAGTTATTTTGAAGAAGGATGTTAGTATTCTTCTTGAATTTCGATATATCGTATACAAATGAATTACCAACTTTTGGGAACACATGTGCGGGCAGAAGGTTCCATAAACGCGACGTGCGCATGACAAACGAATTTCCGAATGCTGTATTGCGCCATCTTGCCAGTTCGACAGTGTATGGGTGGGCATCTGTTGCACTCCTCGTTTCACGTTGGAAAACTTTGAGTGGAGGCATCAATTGTTTTATTTCTTTAGAACAGGTGTTCACGCCTACAAGGTATCTATAAAAGAGGGTCAATGACCCAACAGTACGGCGATGGCAAAGTGGAGTGAGCGTTGAGGTGACACTGGGGTCGCCAATAAGGCGAATAGCTCTGTTTTGCACTTTGTCGAGATAACCCAGAGCTGTTTGGGGTGCTCCAGCCCAAATATGTGCGTTATACTCCATTTTCGGCCTAATGTACATTTTATAGATGTTGAGAAGATCGGAAGGAGAAAAGTAAGCTTTACAGCGATACAAGAAACCTAGTCATTTAGCAGCATTTTTAGCTATACCAAAAATATGATTTGACCAGGTCAATTTCTGGTTTAACTCGATGCCCAGAATGTTTAAATCTGTTGAGTGCTGCAAAGCTTCACCCTGAAAAGTCAGGTTGGGTGTAGTAGTAGCTACTTTGCGCGAGATTAAACAGCATTGCGTTTTTTTGGTGTTGAAATCAACTCTGTTGATTACACCCCATTTGTGTATTTTCGCTAAATCATTATTTAGCTCACTAATTGTGAAGTTTCTTACTGTTCTATTAATTTGGTGATTAATACCACAGCAACTATGAAATTCATAGGAAGCTACAAGGGTGCTGTCATCTGCGAAACTATGGATTGAATTGGAGGTAATTGAAAGTGATCCCTCTCATTGATCATCAAGAGGTCATTGATAAATATTAAGAAGAGAGTGGGGGACAAAACTGATCCCTGAGGGACACCAGCATTAATTATAAAATTGTCAGATGAATAACCATCGACAAGTACCCGAATCATGCGATTCAAAAGGAAATCTCCAATCCATTTTAGAAAAACTCTACCTAGTCCTAACGCTTTGCATTTTGCTAATAAAGCATCATGCCAGACTCGGTCGAACGCTTTAGAAATATCCAGAGCCACTACATTATGGTGAAGGCTGATATTCAACTTTTCACAAAGGTAAGTCATGAGATCACCGGTTGAACGACGGGCTCTGAACCCGTATTGTCGATCATGAAGCAAACCTCTACGATCCAGATATTTCAAAAGCTTCTGGTTTACTATTTTTTCCATTACCTTCGAAAGAACCGAGGTTATAGCAATAGGGCGGTAGTAAGAGGGATCGCTTTTATTACCTTTTTTTGGAATTGGGAAAACATGCGCAACCTTCCATTGGGTAAGGTGAATACCCGAAGTAAAGGAAAAATAAAAAAGGTTGCGTAGAGGTTTTGAAATACTTGAATAGGTATTTTTAAGAACCATGGTAGTGATACCATCTGGACCGGCTGATTTTTTTGCATCAAGATTTTTCAAGATTTTCATCACTGCTCTTGTCCTAAAGTATATTTTACCGAAGGAGTAGTCAACTTCAGGAACAGTTGGTGGCTTTAAAGTTGACTGAGGCAGTGTCGAGTTGGAAGAGAACTGCTTGCCAAACAAGTTCGCCTTCTCTTTGGAATCTGACACAATCATGTTATTAATATCAACAAGCGGAGGAAAAGAAGACCCGCTAGCGTCGTCTTTTAAACTTTTTGCATATGACCAAAAGGATTTGCTATTCTTAGGCATGTGGATAAGTTTGCGTTTCAACTTTAGGTTGAATAAGAATTTTTGCCTGTTGATAACTCTGTTGCACCTGTTTCGAACCACTATATAGTTTGCCCTGAGAGCCTCCGACCTATTGTTTTGATACAGTTTAAAAGCCTCCACCTTTTTAAAAATGGCTTCACTGCAAATGCGATTGAACCAAGATTTGGATTTCCGTTTAATAGTTCTCATGGAGTGAGGAATAAATAACCTCATTCCAAGTAAAATTGTTTCACAAGTCGCATTTGCAGCAAAGTCGACATTCCTATCGCGGAAGCACAATGACCAATCAAAGGATCTGAAAAAACTGTTAAGACCCTCCCAGTTCGCATGGCTGTATCGCCATACTAATTTCCTCGGAGGAGTCCTTTGATTGGTAATTGGGCCTACCCGGAAACTTGTTTTAACTAAACAATGGTCGGAGCCACCCAGGGGGCAACCAACTGAAACCACATATTTTTCAGGGTGTGTGGTCAGGAACAGATCCAAGAGGTAGCTATCTTGATCAGCACGATCCGAGATCCTAGTGGAATTTTGGACAAGTTGAGAAAGATGGAAAAGAGATGAGAATAGGTCAACTTGTTTCCCAATTGAGTTTTGACTCAGAGAGGTGTTACTAGAAAAGTGAAGCCAGTCTCTATTATGAATATTGAAATCACCCGTCAGAACAATTTCAGTTCCTGGATATGAATCCAAAATTTCATTGATCTGGTTTGAGAGATTTTCAATTTCCACAACAGTTTCCTCTTCACTTGAGTTGGGTGATCTGTATAAGAAACAGAAATGTATGACTTGCTTTCTAGCAAGGATTTTTACCCAAACATAGTGGAAAGTTGGGCTAGAACATTTGAATTTATTAAGAGTGTTGCTGTGTCATTTTTAATATAGATGGCGATACCTCTTTTAGACACGAAATATGAAACGAGTGTGTAGCCAGTAATATTAAAATTATCATTCTGGCCGTTAATTTGAGTTTCACATAGGGCAAGAATTGCTGGTTTGCTAGAATTTAAATGGGAAGTGACGGCATTGAAATTCGTCTGTAAACCGCGTATATTGCAGAAATCTACATTAAAATTGGTAATTTTGTAAAATTTTAAAAAACAATATAAGTAAAAATCAACAAATTAAAATTTATAATTAGATAAAAAAGTGAAATATCAAATTAAAATTTAAATTGATAAAGAAACAATAAAAATTATATGTGTACGATATGAATACCGCGAGCTTGACAACACAATTTGTTTGTGAATTAAATTAAATTAAATTAAATTAAATGTTTGCCTTGAATGTGCAAATGATTTATAAAACGTTCAACAGTTTTTAGCATGCACTGTGAAGTGACCTTATTGAATGCAGTTACAACCAAAAAACACACCCAAAGCAAACCTTACGTGCAATACAACAAAAGAAAAAAGAGCACGTTATAGCAAATAAAAATTATTGATTAATTAAGTTGATATTTACACACACTATTATAAATAATAGTAAAATTTGCAATAATATTAAAGGCTTCTCAAGATCATTTATGAAAAAGTAAAAGTAAATTAGAATAAGTAAATACCACCAGAAATTACAAATTAAAATTACAGTTTAAGTTATGGTGGTATTGATTATTGAGAAGAGAAGAATTGGAACACTGACATCTATCAACCGGATGGAGTGAGAAGGATATTGTTTTGCTTTGTTTACAACTAGGAGATGTTAGAAAGAAAAGAAGAAAAAAAAAAAAAATTGAAATTAAAATTAATTAATTGTAAACAAAGCAACCGCGCGCGTTGAATTAGAAAAATTTTAAAAAAAATAAAATAAAATAAATTAATCAATTTTGAATATACTAAATAATAAATAAATATAAAAAAAAGTGAAATTAAATAACAAAAAAAAATAGTAAATAAATGTGATATTAAAAAAGAAAAAGTACTTATCTTACTGCCGCCATTGGAAGTGCAGCCGAAGTTTAAAACGTGTTTTATATTTATTTTGTACCATTAACTTTACACATAATTAAAATTAAAACAAAATAAAAAATATAGATAAAATAAAAAAAAAAGTGGATTTGTTAGTTAAATTAAAATTAAAATAAAATAGATTAAGTTAAACTTAAAAATTGAGTAAATATTATTTATATTTTTAATTATTCGTAAACGATGTTGTCAAACCGACGGTCAAACCGAGAATGTTGGAGGGCATATTTTAATATGAGTTCCGTCTACGCGCCCCACTACAAAAGGAAACTGCCGAACTCTTAAATTTTGAAAATCCTCCATAATTTTTATTTGTTCATTGTTGTTTGGCCATTTAACTTGATTTTGCATGGTATCACATATAACTTTAATAGTTTTAACAAATAAGTTATGAGCTGTTCCATCGGCTTAGCTAATACATAGATAATATATTATATTAATACTTTCTAAAAAAGTAGAGCGTTCCATCATAAAGTGACGCCTAAAAACATCGTCAGGATACTTATCCACCAATTTTAAATATTGTTTAATTTTTGGTATTTTTCGAGGCTTTCTTTTCTTATTTAAGACTAGAAAATACCTACGTAATTTTCTCTTTCTATATACATATTTCATTAAACGGCTTTCACATGATTGCAAGTTTTCATCCAACAAAAAGTTTAAAAAAAATATTTTTAAAAATGCAGACATTTCAAATTTTTCGTAACGTTGTTTTCGTTTCATAAGTGTTGCACCAACACTGAGGTAGTGTTCCTTTTCATGTTTAATTTTTGATTTCACTCTATATTCAAAATCACACAATGCTGCAAGGCAAAGGCAAGAAAAAAAGTTTTCATGTATAAGATAAACATTCACATGCACTATTGATTTTCTTTATAGAAAATCGATTTTCTGATTGATTTTCAATATAGTATAGTAATATCAAATATGTATAATGTATACATCGACACTCACATGAATTATCAGGCCATGAAATGCAGACAGTAAAAGCTTAATAAGGGGCCAGCTTTTAACCACGTAGCCTTATGTAAAAAAATAAGTGGCCAACAATAAATCTTGAAATAACACAAAAACCATTTACTTTATTCAATTTGGTCCAAAGAGAAAGTTAAAGTCGCAATTTTTTTACATAATTCATTAAAGAAAAATATTTTAAAATATAATGTTTTCATTCATAAATATGCATTTAAAAAGTTGTCTTCCTTAAAAATTTTTATTTTAAAAGCTTCTCACATTAATTATAAAATTATTCATACGCGCGATACGTGAGAATCGATTGCAATTCTCCCACAACTACGTTCATGTGTTTTCAGTTCTTGGCCAGTTCAGTTTACTTAGGGCTTGGTATCCAATCCATACTCATTATTCTATTCTTTGGAATTTGTACTCTTTTTCATTACTTCGGTTTTTGTGTAACACAAAATTGATTTTGTTGTTATTTTCTTCTTTTCTTTTTTCTTCAGAACATTAATGAAAAAACATTAAAATGAGTATGTATATATTATACATATTTGATATTACTATTAGTAGTATGTATATCTACTCATTATTCTATTCTTTGGAATTTGTACTCTTTTACTTTGCTTCGCTTTTTGTATAACACAAAATTGATTTTGTTGTTATTTTCTTCTTTTCTTTTTCTTCAGAACATTCAATGAAAAAATAATAACAAATTTGTGTTATGTTATAAGTACTATGTAAATTGTTAAAACTTGAAGTGTCGAAAAAGAGAGAAACAACAAACAATCAAAAATAAAATAAATTTTATCTAAAAAATAATAATTTTGTCTTCTTTATTTCTCTTTCTTATTTTCGCCTATTCTATTAGTTAAAAAAAACAATGTTAAACCTACTTGGTGTGTAATATTATTATAATAATTTTCTAATTTAGTTTAAAAATTTTTTTGAATTGGAAATTTAGTTTTTTAATTTTTTTAAAAAATTATCATTTTCAATAATTTTTCACAGGTGGTTTTTAATTTTATGTTTCGTTTAGTCATTTTGGAAGCATTCGTTTCCATTAATAATACATATTTAATTTGATATGTAAAAAAGATTTTATTTGAAAAAAAAAACTTGTATTTAAAAAAAAAAACTAACTAAAACTACTTGCAATTGAAATATAGCATTTATTTATGCAACAGAAAATATAGCATTTATGTGTGCAACAAAAAAAACAGAAAAGCTGGTGGCGTAGCGATATGTGTTAAAAAATGTATCAGACACAAATTAGTACCAAACTTAGCAACAAAAATATTTGAAACTGTCTAACTTAGACTTCTTAAAGCATTTAATAGGTATAAGAAATTCGGAGCGGCGTATATAGCAACGTACCAGAGATTACAGGCACAAAAATATATACAATTATTACAATCGTGTAATCAAGCTAGAAATGATGGAAATCGCAAATGCTGAATGGAATAATACATTATCTTCACTAAATAGAGCAAGTAAACACTTCTGGAATCCACCCAAAGTGCTTAAAAAAGAAGATCGAAGATGCCGGCTCTCTACTTAGAAAATCGGTTATTAACAACCGAAATGGAAATAGCAAATGTATTAGCAAATATTTCGCGAACCAAAATACACTTTTATTAACGTGCAACATTATAAAATACACTGCTATTAACATGCACATGCATAGCAACATTTCAACTGCAGACTCAGTAAAACGCTCTAAAATATTATTAAATTCATTAAACTTTGCCGTCGAATTTGAAATCTCGTTTAATGAAATTCAAATTATATTAAAACAAATCAAAAATAGAAAAGCGCCACAAATTCTTAAGTATCCAAATATTATACTTAAGAATTTGTCCAAGACAAGTTTAGACTTTTTAAGTAAAATTTATAATAAATGCTTAGAACTTGGTTATTTTCCTGAAAAATGGAAAGTAGCTACAGTAATATGCATACCCAAACCTGCGGGAAAGATTGTTTCAAAATTGATTCATACCGGCCAATAAGTCTGCTAAAAACTATGAGTAAAATTTTTTAAAAATTAATTAAAACGAGAATAATAAAGTTTTTGGAAGGGAAAAACATTTTTCCGGCAGAACAATTTGGGTTTAGAAGTGGTGCCACCAATTATGTAGAATTCCCACTTCCCACCAATTATGTAGAATTAGTAGATACATACATACGAAATGAAATTTGTTATCAAGAATCTGTAGGTATGATAACGCTGGATATTGAAAAAGCTTTCGATTCTGTACGGCACGATGCTCTCATTCATAAGCTAATGGAATTTAAATTTCCTATCTACATAACAAAAATAATTAACAGTTTTGTCCAAAAGAGAAAATTGTTTGTGAAAATTGGTTCTGCTATCAGATGAAAAAAATATTGCTCTAGGCATTCCCCAAGGTTCCTCAATATCGCCGATTCTGTACAATAATTTTATTTCAGATATACCCAAGCCTACAATTGTGTGTTAGGGTTGTATGCTGATGATACAGCGTTGACAACTTCATCAAAATCACCTGAAGATATAATTAAAAATCTCGAATGTGGTTTTAAATCCATTCTACCTCCAGTGGAATATTAAAGTTAATGGTGAAAAAACAAAAGCAATTTTCATTACAAAAAAAAGAAAACTTAGTTTTTTACCAAACAGAAATTTAAATTTGGATAATATAGTTTTTACACTCCAAATTCAACCTTTTCTCAATCAAATTCAACCTTTTCATAATCAAATTCATCCTTTGTAACCAAGAGCTGTTGCAGGAATGTCCCCTTATAGGGAATATTCGAATTTTCTATATTTATTAATTTTAAATTTGTTACAATAGTTATGCGTTTTCTTTTTATTTATTAAAATTAATATATATTTGATAAAAAATTAAATATTTAATTTATTTTTTATAAAATGTTGAATTTGATTATGAAAAGGTTGAATTTGGATGAATTTACAAAGGAAAAATTTGAAAAGGTTACAAAGGATGAATTTGATTGAGAAAAGGTTGAATTTGGAGTGTAAAAACGTAAACAAATACTTGGGAAAATTACCATATTAAGTATCTGGGAGTTCTTCGGGATAAAAAATGATCATTCAAAACACTTATTCTCAAAAACGTAGAGAAAATTAACAAATACATCCGAATTTTATATCCCTTAATAATAATAAAAAATCTAGGTAAAAAGAAGTTAACAAATTATTTATGCATAGGTAAGAAATGGCAGTGTATTTATTAGGAAAGCTGATACTAGTTCAAAAATAAAAGTCATGTCAGAAACTAGTTTAAATGTTTAGTAATAACACCACATAATATAATCTGCTAATAAAAACCCATGTAAAAAAAAGATATATATGACACACATAGTATACATTTGATGATATTAGTTCTCTAAAAATTATTTACTTCAAGTTTGAAAAATAAACTAGATGACATTAATTATATGCTAGATACACTTAATTCTACAATTGACATTTTGGTCGTATCTGAAACTTGGTTTGTTGACAGCGACGAAAATAGTGCAAGGAAGAAAATTCATGATCAAATTAACATAGAACATTATCGTGGTTTCTTCTAAAGTCGTGATTTTAGAAGAGGGGGTGGTGTTACAATAGTCATGAATGATCATATTAATTTCATTTGGCCGCCACTGATTAATTTTTGTGATGAAATAAATAGTTTATTGAGCATTAATTTAAAACTCAACAGACATAACATCAACATTACAGCTGTTTATAGACCACCAGATTTCACTGCAAATTATGTCGATAACTTTCTTAATAAATTTGAATCTCACCTTGAAAACCTAAAAAATATGAAATCAATTATTGTGGGCGACTTTAATTTTAATACTTATAATATTCATGACATTAATGTAAAAAAAATATAGAGCAATATTTGAATCCAATGGGTTTGCATTTTGTCACAGTGAAGTAACTCGTCCAATATTTCAAAGTTGCCTTGACCATATTCTAAGTAATGATGTAAAAGATGATATTTACTTATCCCTGTTTCATCATGATGTTTCGGACCATGTTGGTATTATGATTGAATCAAAACTTTTGATTTTGTTCAAAAACAAAATATGAATACTCATCAGCTAATAAAAAAAATTGATTATTCAAAAGTAAAAAAAAACATTAAACAGCTGATGCATAAATTCCCTTGACACAAATTGCTAGTGCTACTGACCTGACATCTATAATTCAACATGCAATTAATGGTGCGACCGTTGTAAAAAAATTAAAAAGTAGTAAAAAAAAATATTCCGCTCCATGGATTGATTCCGAGTGCATTCATTTAATTGAAAGAAAAAACTATTAGTACAAAAAATATGCGAATAATAGAGATTCTGAAAATTTAAAAACTAAATATAAATATTGGGCGAATAAAACAACCGCTGTTAAGGGAAAAAAAAAGATCTGAATATGATTTTGAGCAATATCATAAAGCAGGAAATGATCCAAGAACACAATGGATGTATGTTAATAAATTGATTTCTGATGGTAAAGAAAGAAGGAATGAATTTTTTGATACTTTTACAGAGCTAAATGAAAGGGATAAAATAAAAAAGCTTGACCAATTCAATCATTTCTATGTTACAGTGGGAGAGAAAATGGCAAAAAAATTTAATAAAATATATGTCCCAAAAAATATTACAAATAAACAATTTAGATTTAGAAAAATAAGTATTACTGAGTGTAATAAGGTAATAGACAGCTTTTCTAATACAAACTCTGCAGGAATAGATGGTATCTCACCGATGTTAATTAAAATATGTAAAGAAGAACTGCCGACAAGCTTAACTAAACTAATAAACTCATATTTATGGTCTGGTCTGATGCCTGATGCTCTTAAAACTAGCAGAATCATACCCATATATAAAAACAATGGTAGCTATATTATCAGTTCTAAGTAAACTAATTGAAACTGTAGTAAATAATCAACTAACTCAGTATTTAATTAATGCCAATCTTCTGTCAAGTCGACAGTATGGGTTTAAATAAAAATCCAGCACTCAATCAGCTCTTTTTTATGTAGTGACCGATATACAATCTGAGAATGATAAATGGAAAAAGAGTAGCGGTTGTATTTTTTGATGTTAGCAAAGCTTTCGATTCACTCAACAGGAATATACTTTTAAGAATTATTTAAGCATGGCATTAAGGGAAATGAATATAATTGGTTCAAGAGTTACTTATCAAAAGTAACACGATATACAGGGAAGTTCACTTGGTCCCAGATTATTTGCCTGTTCCGTTAGGGAATTACTGAATACTAAATTACAAGGTAAGCAATTCAAGTTTCCTGATGACTTGGTTAAAATCTATACTGGAAATACCTGCCAACAATTAGCAATTCATTAAGCAAGACATGGAATTAATTAAAGATTGGATGGAATATCACAAATTGACAATCAATTCTAACAAAACCAAGCTTATTCTATTACAAATATAATGAAAAATTAGATGTTGAATTCAATAATTACAAAATTGAAAGTGTACATAAATATAGATACTTAGGAGTTATAGTGGATGATAAAAAAATCTATCTATTTCGCAATGTTCCATTCTACTACCATGTATGCAGTACAAATTTGGGGAAATACATACAATAGAGATATAGATCTTCTACAAAGAGTCCAAAATAAAGCCATTCAAAATTTATACGGGTATGACTGTCGAAAATCAACCAGAGAAATACATATAAAACATGAAATATTACCACTCAAATTGCTTATCGATAGTAAGCTAGCTATACATGTTAACTTGATAATAACAAAAAATATAAAGACTAACATTGAGACAACTCTCAAAAGCTTGGTGCATTCTCACTTCAGAAGGAATGCTGATAACATTAGGATAATATCTTCTAATGTTAGGTTCAATAATCTAGATTCTTTATATAACCTGCCATACAAAGCTTATATTAATTACCTACAGAATTAAAATGTCACTTGGAAATAAACAAATTTAAAAAAAATTTACTTAACTACTAAAAAAACACAGCTAAAATATAAGAGCTGTGAATTTTTAATCTTAATATTAATAGTCATCAAATATATAAAAATATATATAAATTGTAAATCATTGTCATATACATAATTATATTATAGCACTGTTAGTTTAACTGAATTTGTACATAAATGTACTTAGTTTTTGCCTTAATTTTGAATTAAATTTATTTTGAATTGTTACACTGTAAACCAATTTTTGTTGTGTTTAAGAAATTGTATAATTATAACAAAGATAATGAATACAACTAGATGTGCACAGTCATAACCTACATTAATTTTTAGAAGACCTGGACATCGAAATACTTAAATGTTTGTGCAAATTGTAAATGTATTGTGAGAAAAAGCTTCCAAAAATGACATTTCATAAAGATTTTTGTGTTCTTTTCTGTTTTTGTTTTTGTTTAAGAAAAATGCCTATTTTTAACAATTTTCTTTTGGAGTTTTCGATATGAAATATTTACCCAGACATGCCAAATTGTATATTAAAATAAAATTTGGAAATTTTTCTTTAACATACCAAAATTTCAGCTTTCAACTCGAAATTTTTAACATATTTTCAACAAAATAAAATTTTTAGTTTTTCTCTAGCATTTCATATCGTCGCCATTTAATACTCTCAAAAAATTATGAGAGTACAGAATTATAATAAATTAGTGAACATAACCTAATAATTTAAAAGCTTTCTAATAAATTGTACTGCAAATTTGGAAAATATATTTTAGTTCAAACTAAGTTTTTATATTTTTAATTATATTAAAAAATTATAAAATTTATATAGAAATAAAGTTTGAAGTTTTATCTTTATGTCAATAAAAAAATTAACTTTCAAATCATATTTTTCAGCAATATTTTAAAGAAAAGAAAAAAAGAAGTACCAAATTCTGGTTAAGCAATTTTCGTGTTTTTCTATACAGTCTATAAAAAAAAAATTATTGTAAATAGAATATTCATGTACTTACATGAAATATAACAATCTTTTTATGAATAAAATTTTACATTGCAATTATATTTGAAAAGTATTAGAAAAAAATTAGGTAATATTTTGTTTTAAATAACTGTAAATTTTAGTAATATTTTATTTTATATAGTCATATTTTTGTAGAGTTAAATTTTTGAATTGAATTATTATTTTTAAAAGATTTTATTGTATGAATACCTATTTAAAAAAATTAATTCAATTATTTAGTGCCTAATATTGCCTTTTTTACGATATCTGTAGATAAAGAGCCTTTGAGAAGCTTAAAAGAGCTTTGTACAAAGATCAGACTGGCAACCAACAGCTTATAGTTCCATATGTAAATTGCATTTTTCAGAATTGTGTTTTAAATTAAATAATGATAAAAGTCCGCGTTTAATACCAAATGCACTTCCAAGTATATTCACCAATTACTTGGTAAATTTAATAGAAACGAATGATAAAAACCTACGCGATGATAATATAATTTTAAATTTCTCTAATTTAGTTTTAAATGTTAGTAAAAAAATAAATTTAAAATACTGGAAATTATATAAAGGCCTAAATAATATTATTTTATACATTTTAATGGAAAATAATTACTTTAAATGTGATTTTAAATTTATAATAATAATTAATAACGATCTAAGTTACCTATTTGATAGGTAATACAGAAATAAAACAATTTCAAAATATTGAACGATATTGAAAAACGCAAAAAATGAAATAGTATTATTGACTAAATTAACCTTTTTGATATGAATCTATATATAGTTTTATATATAGTACCTATATATAGTTCGGATTTTCATTTTTGCCCACACAAGATCTATTATTACTATCCGGTCGGAAAATATTGATTTTTGTAATATTTTTTTTTTTTTTTCTTTTTTTAATATTGTTTTGTTGTAAATTAATTACTTTATTTTGTTTTATTAAATTTTATTTTAAATATATCATATTATTTAGTTAAAAAATTATTTATATATTATTTGTATGTATTAATATATTTTTTTTTATTATTTTAGTTTAAGGCCTAGTCCTCACGCGATACCACTTTAAAAATAATCGCCATATCCCCTACCTCAAAGGAAAAGGCGAATAACTTATAATATTAATAAAATTTTATATAAGTTAACATAAATTAACTTATTGTAAAAATAATTATATAGTTTATTTTTTCCACTTAATTTTATATGCATTCTAAAAAATTTACAATATTTATTAAAGCAAATCAATATTGCAATAAAAATTAGTTTTCAACATTTTTTTTTGCTCAGTAATGTACCAAATTAATGCTCTTTTAAAAAGTTTTTAAGAAGCTTTTTTTTGTTGAAAAGTAGTTGGAAGACATTTTTTAAAATGCATATTTATGAATGAAAATTTAAAATTTTTAAAAATTTCTTTTTACTAAAAAACGTAAAAAAGATGGAACTTGAATGCTCCCTTAGGACGAAATTAAAAAAAATCTGTAGTTTTTGTGTTATTTCCAGATTTCTAGGAGGACTACTATTTTCTTCCATAAGACTACGTGTATTTTTTTTGAAAAAAAGGACTACTATTTAGTTTTCCTCTCTCAATGTGCAGGTCTTCTAAAAATTAATGTAGGTTATGGCACAGTTCATATAAAATAAAAACCTTAAAATTCAAGCCCTTTAAAATAACAAAAAGAATTAAAAAAAGCTTAAAGCTTTATACTCTACTCATTATTAAATCAGAGAACGAAAAAAATAAAAACAAAATAAAAGCTTTGTTGACTTTATTTTTTTTTAATAAAAATTTTGAATAAATACTATAATTAGTCTAAACTAAATAATATAATTAGTCTAAAATGATGTTTTGAGAAAAATGAGTTCAGTGGTTCAGTTCAAAAATATTGGAAATATTTATTCGTGATAAACCTGATGTACATCGTTATTGTTTGGAGACATTGAATTAGTATATGATCCATATGATCTTTTAAATACATAAACGTACACGTCTTTCTCTATAATATGTTATTTTATTTATATGCAAGTAATTTTAAATTAACTTTTTTTTACAAATGAAAAATAATGACACAGTCACTTTCAAATTTATTATACAATATATTATATGTATATAATTTTAAATACCTATGTATTATGATTAGGTAAATATTATAAAAATTACAGCAATCTTATTTTTAAAGTTTCAAAAATTTTAAAATCACTTATGATTATAAATAAATTTAAATTGTTTCTTTGGATTTTTTAAATTTTAAATTAGGTAGGTAGACATATGTATGTAAGTAATTTTGGTTACTTAATTTTTAAATTGAAGCGAGTAAGCGAGACCGAGATGTGTGTAAATTGCCGGTAAGAGGGTATGAAACGTATGCTAACGTATTCATGAGCAGGCTGTCTAGAATATAGGAGTTTAAGTATTTCAGTTTTACTGGTTTTTACATTTATTGCTATTTTATTGCCAATTTTACGTCGGAAAATTTCTTATGCAAAATAACGCAATCTTATGCAATATAATAACGAATTTTAATAAATATAAATATATGTATAAATTAATAATTATACATACTAAGTTCTAATAAATAAGTTTAGTATATTAAAGTTAAAATTTATATTTAAAGTTAAAATAAAGTTTCAAGAATTTCAAAGTACTAGTGTTACAAGTTAGTAGAAGTTTTTACTCTTCTCAAATAATATAAAGGTATGCTTTTCCGAATAGATTATC
This sequence comes from Poecilobothrus nobilitatus, assembly GCA_947095535.1. Taxonomy (NCBI): domain Eukaryota; kingdom Metazoa; phylum Arthropoda; class Insecta; order Diptera; family Dolichopodidae; genus Poecilobothrus; species Poecilobothrus nobilitatus. Next base: position 93,711,592 of record OX352772.1, read on the forward strand.
TATTATATCAAAATTCCATTAATTAGAAATTGTTGCATACGAAGTTGCAAAAATACTTCTCGAAAGGAAAATTTAAAATTTTTTAAGTTTCCACTAAAGAATACTGCAAAACATGAAAAGTGGGTTAGTGCTTGTTGGCAATCATTTGATTACATAAAACATTTAAAAAGTTCTTATATTTACAGCCGTTTTTGCCATATTTACAAATAGCCATATTTACAAATTTTTGTCAGAAAATGCAACAAAATGTTTTGCAGGTTTTGATATGAAAAAAAATTGGAAACATAGTAAAATAAATTTAAATAATTTAATAAATAAAAACATAGCTAAAAATTTGATCGATAGCGAAATAGCAAAAATGTCAAATGAAAGCGAACTTTTATTATATGTATTTTAAAAAATTTAAAAGCGATTCCGACTTTGGATCACTTATAGCACCCATAAATGAATTTTTTGAAATTTGTCTAAAATTTACAAATCATTTTGATAAAATTATGAAAGCAAACTCTCACGAAGAAGGAATTTTATTAAAACTAGCAGTATAAATGCTTTGATGAAGCCAATTCATCTTATAAAAATGTAGTAGTGATTTTCTGTTGATTTTAATTAGAAAAAACTGTTTATGGATTTTCGAAAAAAAATTATACTAGCGAACGAAGACCAAGAATTTTAAAAGAATAATATAGCAAGAGCTAAGTGGATTAGGTCTATTGGACATACCAGGAAAAAAAACGCCCCGTATGATGCTTTACCTTTTTGGTGATGTGGAAAATAGGAAAAATTGAACATCATTAGTATAAAAAACAACAACAGTTGCAAGATTGGTGATTTAAAAAAACAAATTTATTTTAAACTCAATTTTCTTTTGAAACTCTCGATATTTTGGATACTTTGGAAAGAATATTTTGAGATCTTCAATTCTGTGCTGAATAATTTTTTTTTTATCTCACACCGTTTTCGAGATATGAAGAATAGAAAAAGGGTGTTTACAACGGGTAAAACAGAAAAATTAGCAAATTTTAAAATAAATTGATTGCTTGTCAGTAATTAGTAATTATTGAAAGAATTTTAAAATTAATACGTGATGGGTATACATTTTATCACGATTTTAAAAACAGTCAACCAAAATTAAATTCAAAAGGATTTTCGCTAACATTTAATCATGCTGAGCGCGCTAAAAAACTTACATTGCAGCTAGATGAGTACACTCATTTGGTGAGATGAGTACAGTTTTGGTCTTATGTTTTGGTCTTTATACAAGCAGTGATGTCATATAACATTGGAGCTGAACTAAATATACGAGAATATGTATTCAAATATTTGAATTTATTTTGCTGTTTAACATCACTTTTTAACTCTTCGAACGAATAAGGTGGTTTAAACATAAACAGCATCGGTATCGGTGACCCACCAGCTAACAAAGAAAATTCTTTCAAGAAATATTGCTTATTATTTCCAACAATAAATTGTAGATCAGCTACTGCCTTCCTGCTGCTGCTCATTTTGTTTTTTTAATATATTAAAATAAGCCAGTACCCTCTTTTTTATATCTGATTCCACCAATCATGGTAGAGGTAACTAAACATTGTACAGAGTAGGAAAATTTTTTTAATAAAAAAAAACGTGATAAGAGTTGCAAATTCTTGGTGATGAATATTTTAGTTCCTCTACGTAGTCATTTTTATATTGGTGATTCCATAATACTTTAATTCTCAGACATAGTTTAGAGAATATACAGTGATTAATTAATGAAAATGCAAAAATATATTATAAAATATTAGAAAATAAATAAAAGTAATAACTTACCATTTTTAAATTAGTGATTTTATTGGAACTTGATATTTTGAAGTGAACTCTATAAAGTAAGTGCTGTATTTTGGCTTATATACTACTAAAAAAACTTTTATTTTTTTTTTTATACAAGTTAACAAAGAATAATGATTTTTTAATTGAAACAAAGCATAAACAAAGAAATTCTAATAATTCCTAATTGTACAAACAGATTTTTATTAACGTGACCTTTTAAACCCCTTGACTACGATTATTTAAAAAAACATTATAAAAAGTTAATTACCTTTCCTTATAAGATTGATGCTGTTGATTAATATGTTTACATTGCATTTTATCTAATTTTTAACACGTTCTAAAAATTGAAATATGTATCAACATTAAAATGACAGATGCATGACAGATAATAAAACAAATATTTGTGTATCATTTACGGCAATATTTTTAATTATTTAATTTTTAAAATTTCAGCAATTAATATCAAAAAATATTTATAATTTAGAAAAAAAATGAAACAATGATTCAGCTAGATATGTAAAACATTAGTTAAAAAAAACATAGACAAGGTTTATGTGGCAAACATTGTTTGTCGGGTCAGCTAGTATACGTACATATATAATCTATTCTACTAATATAAACAAATAAGGCGTCCTTTTTTATTAACAAATTTTATTGAACTTACTCGTGGTTAAAGGAATCCTGGAATCTTGCAAGTTATTTTAGACACTTCCCGTAGAGCTAGAGACTTGAAATTTTGGACACAGTTTAGATGACATTTCCGGTGACAATACATGATTCTAAAATAATAATACCAAAAAACAGTAGAGAAGTGTTATCTAAATTAGCAAAATAACATTTTCATACAAAGATATTACAGATTTTTTAACATAATTATTACAGAGTAAAATAAAAATTTTGAAATTCGACATGTATTTGTTTGGTTGTTGCCTTTTAATTATAACTGTATTATTAGCTGACAAAACTAAATGTATAGAATATGTATATAATTTTATACATTTAGTTTATACAATTTTCTTTTTCACGAAACACACAAACAAAAACACGACAATCATTTTTAAATGTTTGTTTGTTGCATTATATGTATGGGTGTAGATATTTACGTTAATTGAGTAATGAATTTTTTATTTACATAGGAATATACGATGTACTTGTAAGTATATTAGAATTCGATGATGTTACGATTGTATAATCTATAATTATAATTTAGTAGTTTTCAGCCACACACTACGTATTATGAATTCCGTTTCAAGCTTTGAACATCAATAACTACATATTTTTTACGATTTTTCTACTATAAAACCTATACATAATATTAATAATAAAAAACAAACAACACATTTCATATTTATATTACAGTAGTATGGTACCTACGATAGTCGGTAGTATGTAGTAACAAAAGGTACACAACAAAACAGAATAACAAAAAAAAAAACAAAATTATAAGAGACATTCTCACTTACTCTCTTTAAAATTGTGTATTCTTTTTTTCCTCTCGAGTCACGAGTCTCGACTCGACACGACTCGACCTCAACGGCTCAACTATTCTTTGGCTATATGTATGTAATGTACTTAACTTATGCATGTGTAAAGAAAAAAATTAAAAAATTGATAAAAATCGTCATTTATCACAATATTTATTGAAATTTTAAATAATGATGAATGATATTAATCTGATATTAATAATCAATACGTATCTAAGTATGTACTTATGAATAACCAGCGGGCGAGTCTCTTTAAAATTCAAATATATAATTGTTTTGGTTTTTTACTTTTCTATTAAATTGTTGCATTTATGTATGAATGTTTGTATATTATTTGAAGCGATTTTCTAATTGTATTCTTTTTATACCCGTACGATAGGATCGGGTATAATAAAATTACTCCTCCGTTTGTAACACCTCGAAATAAGCGAGCTAGATATACCTTCAAAGGTATGGAACGGATCAGAAAAAAATTCTAAGACTTTTGAGCCATGTCCGTCCGTCCGTCAGCACGCTAACTCAAAAACTAAGAAAGCTAGAATCTTGCAATTTACACAAAATATTCTGGGAGTAATTTGTAGGTTCCCTATTTTTTTTGGTTGGGTTTGGACCAAAACTTAGGGTAGCTCTCGAACACCTAACTTTTAGATCCCCACATTTTTTTTGAAATAGAGCTGTGAAATTTTAACTGCTGATAGATCTCACAAAAATATTAATTTTATTTTTAATAACTTTTTTTTGTAGCCCCACCCGTTACGGAGCTACAGCTCCCCAAAGGTTCAAAAAAGCTCTATATTTAAATTGTTATAGCACAAGTTATATAAGGTATATTTTCATTTTGAAAACGCCAAACGATTACTACTTTTATTAGCTTTAAAAGTATATATACAATAAATATATATTTATGGCATACGGTGCCTTAATTTACCGTTATGCGAAACTAAAATTTTGCAAAATCCTTTAACCCTTCTATCTTCTAAACGGTTTAAGTTGGAAATTTTGACAAAAGTTAGATCTTTGAAAATAAGTATGAGTCATTTCAGAAAGTTTTTTTGTATCACCCCCCGTTTACGAGGGGGTGATAATTTTGAAGTAATACACAAAAATTAAAGCTTCAACATTATACTCTTATTTCTGTTAACAACTTTTTTTAACAATATAGGGTTACTTTATAATTGACGAAAGTGTTACTTGATTTTTTCAAATTTTCTAACAAATTTCTTTAAAACGAATTTTTTCCATTTTGTTTTACTCGATAATTTGAAATTGTTGAGGATATAATGCGTAGTACAAAAAATGTAAATAAATAAACAACATAACGGTTGCTTGAAGAATTTTTATTTATATGATATTGATATATATACATACTTATATAATATCATGTTTATTTACATATCGTATATGGCACTAGTGAATGAATGATAAGAGTATATATGTATATTATATAGCGCCGTATTTACATACATATATGTATTTTACTGAACTTATAAGAAATTATTCTGTCAATGGAATATTTAAATATAATATAATATAATATTTAAAATTATATTTATTATTTTGTACTAAGTAAATTTAATATACATTTACCGCTTAGTATTAAATGGTACTATAGAATATTTGAAAAAGTTTTGGATTGATAATCGTTATGTGGAAGGTTAGAATCTGCTTTTGACTAAAATATTAAAAAAATAATATTGTAGGCAGAGTGGCTGTGAACATACTAACGGTTCGTACGGGTATCTAAGAGTTGACAAAGGAAACTGTATTCTTCCTCGTTTGAATTCAATTTCTTCTCATATCTCATATACTTATACAATTTCTTCTAGTATACAGCAGTTCTTATAACCAAAATTAAATTTGAATAATTTTTTATTTTTAAATATTTTGTATGTCAATTTTATGCAGGGTTACCATTTGTACAATTGTGGTAATATTTGTACGGTTTTCTCGCCCTCTGTACCATGTTACATGTACAATCTTAATCAAGGATTACGACAAATACCTATAGGGTCTTTTTAGATTTTAAATTTTTCACATTAGGGCAAGGTAAAACGAACAACGACAATATTGTTACAGACAACGTTGCTCATTAAAAAAATTTAACTGTATTTTGCTCCAACCTTTGTTTGTGCATTTTCCGAATGTTTTACGGATACCTATTCTGTTTTTACCACGTACCTTTAAAACATTTATTTCGAACTCGATAAATAAATAGACATAATAGTCTTCACTCACAATACCAAATAATCTAAATTTTAAATATACGTACACCAACTACAGGCTCTTTATACAATTTAATTCTATTTTGGCGTTATTTTAAAAATAATTTCAGTTAGTGTTTTGACGAATTTGGTTTTGATTTCTGAATTTTTACGGATTGTACTTTTTCCATTATTGTACTATAAATTCCATTATTCTAAACTGCAACTGTCTATTATATGAATTGGGATTCAACATAAAATTTGACTACACATTAACAGGGGCCCCTATTGTTATGCTATAATAATACGATTGCAATTAGCATTTAGCATATTTTATTAATATTCTTTTTTTAAGCAAATTCTAATTCCGTATAGGTACATAATTTTATTCTTTTACTTTAAAATGTCTGTAATTAATTCTGTAATGTAGCAAACAAACTACCGAACTTTTTGTTTCTTTTTTCAATATTCATCGTCATTTTTTTTTGTGTTAATGTTTTACTTGAGTTTAAATGTAAAGAAAAAAGTGAATTTGGATAAAAGTATATAAGTATGCATATGTAATATTTTTTTTTTAATCTTTCGAATTTTTATGATTTACAGATTAAATATTATGCTTAATGCTGGATTACATATATTTATGTATGTTTGTTCGTGGACGACGGCTTCATATATTGAACGGAATGAGTGCTTCCGTAAAAAAATTCAAAAACTCCACTAAAAATAAAAAACTGCAAAAGCTTTTACTAAAACTCAATTAAAAAAATATTCATTTGAAAATAATTACTAAAGTATGCAATATGTATTACAATATGTATTATAACTAATCCAACAAGTTGGATTCTGAACAAATACAATAACGTATTAGTATTACGTGTTACGTACGAAACGTAATAATTAAAATACATAATAATTTACTAGGTACAAAAACAACATTTGTACCTATAAAAACAATTTAAATTTTTAACTACATTTGTCAAGCACAAAATTCTCTTCAGTTTTTTATGTTTTGTTTGTCATACATTATACTTACATAAAATTCTCTTCGAACTTCATTTTCATTATCGAAAGAAAAATGAGCCATTCAAACTCATTATTTTTTGTATCAAATTTTCGTTGACCTTCAATTTGTTTACCAATAGTTGAACATCGCATTCTTATTGGATTTATATTGAATATTGATTCAAATTCATTTTGGTTTTTGTATAATTTTTGCAAACAAAGAGAAAATAAAAAGAATGTGTCATAGTTTTAAATTTTTAAGCATTTTTTATTTCTTTTTCTTCTTTATTCTTTTTGATATTTGTTGTTCTTTATAATTATTATTATAATTTATGTGTATGTATTCATTTTTCCCTCCGATTGCTGATTGATTGGTGATTCGTTAGGTGGGTGAATGGTGATGGTTAATGGTTGACGAATGATGAAAATTGATAGGAAAGAAATAATATTATGTAAATGTAATATGGCATATGCCATATGCTTTACAAGAACTAGAAGTTTAGAATTAGACTATCTGTTGATATTGATACTTGTGATATTTGATTTTAATTTTTGTTGGTGAAAAAGAGGAAAAAACAGCAAACAAATAATGAGTTAAATTTAAGCATTCTTTATTTTATGGCCTTTGTTTGTTTTCTTTTTGAAAATTTTTGATTAGATGTTTTTTTTTTGTTTTTTGCTGTTTTACAATAACTATTCATTAGTTATCTGATATTAATTGTTATTTTAAATTTATATTAATAAAACATACAATATCTTTACTCTTTCAATACGGTGCAGTATATTTTTGAGTACTACTAAATAAATTTGCATTACTCGTTCAAGTTACTTAAAATATTGAAATATTTATATGGTAAAGTTGAAAATAAACAAGTTCATTTTATATTAATTTTATACATTTTTTTTTCTTATTGCCCCTCTTGGGAGCATAGGATATTTAGTAGGAATCTCCATCTGACTCTATTTGGAGCAGTTATTTTTGCTTCCTCCGATGTTTTTCCAGTTGAGGTTAGTTCTTCTAATATCGTTCGCCTCCAGGTGTTATTGCGGCGACCTTGTCTTCGGGTTCCTTGTGGGTTCCAATTTAGTGCTTCTCTTGCTATGCCTTCTTGTGGCTTTCTAAGTGTGTGCTCTATCCATCTCCACTTTTTTCTTTTGATTTCTTACCCAATCAGTTATACTTTGGCAAGCTTCCATAGGTCATTGTTACTTATTGTATTTGCTTTACTTATTAATTTACTTATTAATGAAAAGCTGTAGTTTCTGTGTGATTTTGTTCGTAATTAACCAGGTTTCACTTCCTTATGTTAAGGTGGTCTTTATGCAGGTTCCGAATATTCTCAATTTTGTACCCCTGGACATTTGTGTGTTTTTCCATATTGGCTGTAAGCGACCGATTTTTTCCATCATGTAATGTTATTTCCATGCTTTGATTTTCTTCATAATGGATTCCAGGTGGTTCTTCTTCTTACTTTCTACTACTACTTTCTAATACTTTCAAAAACATTTTCATAGTTTGAATTAAAGTTAAAATCTTCCGTAAATTTCACATCTCTGCTTACTACAATTTTTCGTTCAGTTGGGGACCACACCCTATAAGCTTTTGATTATATAGAATATCCTAAAAATGTACATTCTTTTGACTTAGCACTGAATTTATTTCTTTTTGGACCTTTTTCTAAAACAACAAATTTTAGTACCAAATATTTTAAAATAACTTACTGTTGGACGTGTACGGTGAAAAATTTCATATGGTGTTTTACCATTCAGTGATTTTGTCGGATATCTATTTCTGATATAATTTGTGGTATTGATTACTTCAGCCCAAAAAGTAGCAGGTGCGTTGGCCTGTATAATTAGACAACGGACTCCTTCAACTAAAGTTCAATTTTTCCTTTCAGCAACTCCGTTTTGCTGGGGAGTGTACGGCATGGTGAGTCTTCTTCTAATCCCATTAATTTTTAAAAAATCATTAAATTCCTGATTACAATACTCGGTGCCATTATCAGTTTGAAGATACTTAATTTTTTGGGTGGTTTGAGTTTCGATCCAAACTTTGTATTCCTTGGAAACCTTAAAAACTTCACTTTTTGATTTCAAAAAATAAATTTCACACCAACGCGATTCGTTATCTATAAGGGTGACAAAATATTTCGCCCCGCCAACAGATGCTGTTCTAACTGGTCTAAAAACATCGCTGTGAACTATTTCCAGTAAATCTGTTGTTCTGATATAGTCGCTTTTGGGGTAAGAAGTTTCAGTATGCTTTGCCTTTATACATGTTTTACATAAAAAACTTTTATTTCCGCTAATTTTAAGACCAAGTACTCTTTCATTTTTCGCCATATTTAACATGTAGTTAATATGTCTTTAACATAATACAAATCTCTATATCTTTCCGCAATAAATAATATATTTTGGTCAGGTCCAATAATAGTTGCTGATGTTTTATTAAATATTACTTTGCATCCGTATCCGTAATTTTAGATACCGACATGAGGTTTGTTTTCAGGTCTGGAACAAACATTACGTTTTCTAATTTCAAATTTTGAAAATTCTTACCGTTTGTTGTGACAATTTTCATTTCACCTATTCCATCTATTTTAGCAGTGATACCATTTGCCAGATTTAATGGCTTCTTCACTTCTTTAAAAATATTAAAACCTTCCAAGCTTGATGTCATATGTGACGTGCACCCACTGTCTAAGCACCAATCACCATTCTTGCCTATTTCATTCGTTTCAGTATGTGCTAACGCAAATTCAGTGTTTAAATTTTCCATACATATTTTTGAATATTCATTTTTTTCCCAATTCGATTTTTTATTTTGGCATTCATATGCTTTATCACCCACCTTTTTACATCGGTGACACTTAAATTTAAAAGATGGTTCATTTCTTGTTTTTACACTAGTTTTTTGTGATTTTCACCAGTTTTATCTATTATTTTTCTTCTTAATATACATTGCATTTTCTCCTTCTGTAAATTCTCTTGCTCTTCTCGCGTCAAATTCTTCTATAATTTTGATTTTTAATGTTTCTGGCTTAGGTAAATCAACACGTGATTCAATTGCGCATCTGAAATATTCAAAGCTTTCCGGCAAACTGTATAATAAAATTATAGATAGAAGATCATCATTAATTGTTATATCCATGTACAAAAGCTTATCAACTGCATCAAAAATTTCATTTAAATAGCTCCTTATTTCAGTTCCTAATGCCATTTTTTGGGTGATAATTTTTTTTAATAATGATGCTTTCCTAGCTGGTCCCTTGGATTGGTATATTTCATGCAATTTTTTCCAAATACCATTTAATGTTTGACAATGTTTTATTTGCTTTAATTCACTTTTACTAATGCACAGTATAAGGTCAGATTTTGCCTTATTATCCTCTTTTTTCCATTTATTAAATTTTTCTTCTTCTGTTTCCTCTGGTTTTTATTTTCTTTACTAACGTATCCCCAGGTATCATTTTTAGTTAACAATGCTTCCATCTGCAGCTTCCACGTGTCGAAATTTTCCTTATTTAAAGGATCAACTCTTGCAGTTACGTTGTTCATAATAATATTATTTTTTTTTTTAATTTCACAAAAAAAATTTATACTGTCTATAATTAATATTTCACAAAAATGTAGTTTATTTTTTTTATAATTATAGTCTTTACATAAATGAAATTCCTCCTGCGCCCATAACCTATTAGCAAAGAACCTATTAGCAAAGTCTCATCAGAACACTTTTTCAATTTTTACATCTATGATGCGTACGGTCAGGGGAAAAAATATAAATATAAAAAGTCTCATTAGAACACTTTTTCAATTTTTACATCTATGATGCGTACGGTCAGGAGAAAAAATAAAATAAAAAAGCATTCTCTTATGCTCTTTAAAATTTTTTATTTTACCTTTTTCTTTTTTTATTATTGGTTAATGGTTTCGACTTCGGATTTTGGTTAGTGGCACAATACAAAGAACAATATTCTATAGAGATCTGTATGTATGTATAGATAATATTGTACTCGTTTCGTATAGAGTTAAATTAGAATAGAATTCTTTTACAAGTAGAAATTAGAATTAGAATCAATAGAAATTGATTTTGATTTTTTATTTTGTTTTGTTTTTCTTTATTAATATTTTTTGTTATTTGACTTGATATGACACTGTAAAATACATACATACATGTAAGAACAAAAAAGAAATGCGTTATTTGAAAAATTTTGGAAGTGGATTTGTAAATGCAAAAATTGTAAATGTTTTAAAGTTATGAGTAAAGTTTGTAAAAGCGTGTAGAGTGAACATTTCAGACTTAGTTATAATTAAAATAAATTAAAATGAATTGTGAAAATAATGTTAAGATTAAAAAACCCCAAAATTCCTACAAATTAGGAATAAAATGTTGCATTTTTGATTGTAAAAAATCTAAACGAGATAACAAAGGACTCAGACTTTTTAAATTTCCTCCACAAGATAATTGGTAAAATTGGTCAAATTTGACGATAATTGGCGAAAATTGTGGTATTTGAAATTGCGACCTCGTAGTTGGAAAAAAATTTTTTATTTGTAATAATCATTTTAATCCAAGCGATATATTATAGGTAAGTTAAACCACCTTATTTTTGTAACACTTACTTTAATGAAGACAGTATTCAAACATGCCAAATTCATTTATATGTAGGAAAGAATAAATTGAAATCTGACGCTATACCCTCTGTAAAATTAGGTACATATTTAGAAGAAAGTATTGAAAACATTAATTTTTTAAATATTTCCCCACCTGAAAAAAAAAATGTTTAAGTAGCTGTGAAGATTTTATAGATTCTGCCTGCAACAATTGTGAAAAATATGTAAAAGCTAGAGATTACATGAAAAAATTTAATTTAACTTTAAAAAAAAACACTGCACTTTTAGCCAAAATAAAATTAATGAAAAAAATTAAAAAAAAGAAAACTAAGCAAAGAAAACTAAGACGATGATTAACAACATCAAAAACTCTATCGATTCCATTTCTTATATGAGTAAAATATTTTGTAAACTTCTTCTCAATAGCGAAGCAAAAAAATATCCAGATAACGTTAAAAATTTAGCCCAAAATCACAGTCTACACATTGTTTTTTAAGAAATAAATTGTATTTAAATTTACCACATATAAGCTCGCTACATAGATGGAGTCCAATAAAATCACTTCAACCTGGCTTTAAAAATAGTGCTTTTGAGGAATTTAAAAAAAAATGTGATTACTTAAAAGAAATTGACAAAAAAACGTAGTTCTAATATATGACGAAATAGCTATTCGGAAAGAACTCAGATATAACGAAAAATTAGATTTAATAGATGGGTTTGAAAATGACGGTTTTTGGCGCAGTAAAAATCATGAAAAACAAGTTATGGTTTTTATGCTACGCGGTTTAATTTCAAATTGGAAACTTGTGTTTAACTATTTTGTCACAAAAAATGGGCTATCTGGTGAAATGCTTTTTAAAATTATTAAAGAAAATTTAGAAATATTGAGATTGGTATAATACTACGTGTAATTACATGTGATCAAAGTTCCTCCAATAGGAAATGTTTTTCCATGTTAAATATTTCCCCAATAAACTCTTTTTTTGAATATAAGGAAAACAAAATATATTGCATGTACGACTTTCCACACTTAATAAAATCTCTTAGAAATTGCTTATTAGATTCCGGGATTGCCAGTTTTAATATTTATTAGAGAATTATGAGAGTATCAATTAAATGGAAAAACAAAGATGTGTACTAAGCTAACCAGGCAGCATATTAATCCAAATACGTTTGAAAAAATGCGAGTAAGACTGGTTACACAAATTTTCAGCAGAACTGTTAGTGCTGCTATGAAAACAATAGTTGAAACATCTGGCTTTAAGACCGGGAATGAAATTGCAATGTCAACAGCAAATTGTATACTAATGTTTGATAAATTTTTTGATTCTATTAATAGTGGTTCATTGTATTCCGATAATCCGTATCGTTCTGCTATTCAATCAAATAGCCTATCTTTATGATTTTTAAAAGACTTCAGAAACTATTTAAAAAATATCGAATTAGTTAAAAAGAAAAAGGTGTATTTCTTGGAAGGAACGCAAATTTCGTTGAACACTATACTGGAACTATCGGAAGATATTTTAAAAAATGAATCTGAAATATTTTTTTTAATGACTAAACGTCTTAACCAAGATGCACTTGAAAATTTGTTTTCTATTGTAAGACAAAAGGGGGGTAATAATAAAAATCCTACTTTAGCTGAATTCAATGGAATAATAACTCGAATAATGTCATTAAATATAGTGCAATCAAGCTCTGTTAGTAACTGTGAAGATGATGTGGACAGTATGCTAATGCTAAATATGGAATCCGACACATCAAATTTACACACAGAAATAGAAATATATAATGAATCAGTTGATATAGACTTTCAAAGCGATGCATATGCCAATTTTTTTCAAGAAGATACATTCTGAGGATCCAAACATCTTCCGATAGATTTAAATTCAATGAGATACTTTATTGGATATGTAGCATTAAAAATTTTATTTTTAAAGAAGAAAAAATTATTTTAAATATTAGATAAAAGTTTAAGAACACAAAGTATACAAAAGATGAAACATAAATATATTATTATTTGATTAAGAAAAAAATTAAAGACTAGATATAAGTTGAAGATTATGAAGTAAAAAAATATATATATATTTTATCATTAATAGATATAAGTTTAAATCTTAATAATATAATAATTTATGACAATACAAACATATTGACACTTTGGTCTATTAACATATTTGATATTTACGCGGTACGAAGTAAAAAAGTTTAGTACATGTTATTTACAGTTTTTTTTCTCTTTTATTTTTTTACATTTAATATAATAAATAATTTAAATTTAATTATCTTAATAATTTATTTGCGTTTCATATAATAATTACATTTATTTCATATAATAATTACTATTATTTGATAAAAATTAATGAAAACTATGTACATACATGTGTATAATATGTACTTCATTTGGTTTAAATAATATCGAATTACAAAAAAGAAAGCACACAAACTAGGATTAAGATTTAGAGCTAGAACTTTAATTATTAGATTAAATAAAAATAAAAAAAAACATTTGTTTAGCTTAAGTAATTAAATAAAATAATTAAATTAGTTAAAAATAATAAACTAACCTAATAAATTAAATGGTTAATATAAACAAACCCAAACCCATCAAACAAAAATTTTCTAACCGAATAAATAAAAATAATATTAAAAATAAAAATAGCTAAACCAAACTAAACAATCTAACAAAATAAATCATAAATAATAATATGTAATAATAAAGTTAATAATAATAAAAATACATAATACTTTTCCACCTCCCTTAGGAAAAAAAGAAAAAAATATTAAATTTGCTAATTTTACTGCAAAATTTATGTATATAAAGATGCAAGGAAAAAGGCCCAACTTTTATTGTAAATAATTATAATTACAATAAATAATAAAAAAAAAAATTAAATTAGTAAAAGATTAATTAACATGAAATTTTTGCCAAAATTTCATTATGCCAAAATTAGTTTTCATAGTAGATTTTTGCAACAAAATATAAAGAGTAACAAAATAACTGGCTAAAAACTTTCTATACAGTGCGAGTGATTTACATTTTACTGTTTACATTATTATTATGTGTATGAGACTATAGAGGTATGTATATTGTAATGTACATTGTACAATTCATTAATTAAAAAAAATAGACAAAAGTAAATGATTAAATTAAAAAAAAAATTGACAAAAGTACCTAACCTACATATATAAATATGCATATATAATATTATTATATTTTATATTATTCTATTCATGCGTTAATTTAATATTTATGTTCGTTACTTGTTTGATACTTTGATAAAAGCATCAAACTAAATAAAATAAAATATGACAAATATTGAAATTGAATAGACATTAAAATTATAAATAATATTTTAAGAGCGGATTTGATGTGATAAGAAAGAGAAAATAAAAACAAAATCAGAAGAAAAAAATTTCTTATGTGCGTCGCACATCACGACCCACATATGAAAAAAAATATTTTCAAAATTTGGATGAGATGAGACTTCTTATAATTATATGTTCTTTGCTATTAGCAATTACAAAATTAAAAACACATGTATTTATTCTTATTATTCAAACTTCAATGATTTTATTTCTTTTAACAATAATTAATAATGTGCATTCCGTAATGTGAAAGTACATACTAAAATACAAAAATAAAAAAAAGGTTAAAAACAAGTTTTACAATATTCTAAATTCTAATATTTTAAGACAGTAATAATTTTGTAGATCAGTGGTGTACCACCATAATAAATTATGTGGTACGTAAAAATTAACTTTGATTTCTAACAAATTTTCTCTGATGTATGGAAAGAAGCTATATTGTTGTTAAAAAAGATAAAGTTTAAAATATCAAAATATAGCAGTGAGGCATTATTGAATTTCGTTATCACAAATTGGAAAATTTCAGTACATGACAACAAAGTAATAGCGGCAGCTTTTTTTGATTTAAGGCGTGCTTTTGAAACTGTTGATCATGATATTTTATTATGTAAACTTGAGGAGTATGGTATATGTGGAAAAGAACTGGAATGGTTTAAATCTTATCTTAAGTATAGAAGAACTCAAAGAACGAAAATTAATGGTTGTTTATCAAACCCAATCGAAGGGTCATATGGTGTACCACAGGGAAATGTATTGGGTGTTTTATTATTTTTGATATTTATTAATGATGTGGATAAGTTAGTGAAACATGGTAAATTAATACAATTTGCAGATAATGCTTAATTATATGTTACTGGTGAAAATGTAAGTGAATGTTTTGCTAAAATAAATTTTGATTTAAATAGTTTAAGTAGATGGCTAAATATGAATAAAGTTAAATTAAATGTTGATAAAACTAAATGTTTAATAGTTAATGGAATTAACAATGAAAGCCTTAACATTGTAATTGATAATAAAAATATTGAAATAATTGTTATCATTCACTGCTAAATCATCAAAAATTATTTCACTTATTTCTGTAACCCTTAACCCTTATTCAAAACAAAATTTTTGATATTTTTCCACATAGTTTTTTGATCTTTGGAGTCTTCAACTTTTTTAATTATATACATATTTATATCTTTATTAGTTTTATTTTTTTATTTATTTCGCTTTTGTATTTATTCCACTCACATATATTATTTATCCATTTCACAAGTTCCTATTGATAAATTTTTTTATTTTTTAATATTTTATGTTCATTTTTAAACCATTTTAATTTATGAAATTTAATGTTATATTCTACTCTATAATTTTTTTATAATTCTTTTAAGTTATAACGAAATCTATTAGCACTAATATTAACACTAGCATTCTTAGTGCACAGGCATTATATCATTTTTTGTTGTATTGTATAGAAAATTTTAATACTTTTAAATTTAATTTATTTTTATCTTTTTCTTTATCTTTATTTTATTTTTATCTTTTATTTTGTCTTTTATTTTTATGTCAATTTTAATAGTTTCGTGATCACATATCTTTGAGTTTATATTTAGATATGCTTTAATATCACTATATTAATATGTTAATACCCAGTCTATAAGTGTTTTTGAAATATTGGTAACTCTAGTATATTGATTAAATAACTGTCTAAAAGCATTATCAATTATTAATTGCTCACAAAAAATTTTTATATTATTATTAATTAGCCGGTTTATATTAAAATCGCCAATGATTATAACAGTCTCATTTAACTCACTCAATTCTTCCATAATAATCTTAAAATAATTCAAAAAACTGGAATTTATATTTAAATATTGGTTTATATATAAACCAATTAAGAAAAAAATATTTTTACCATTGTATAGATACTTTTAACATAATATACCAACATTAATTCTCAAAACAATCCCTTTTAATTATATTATGGGTCTTGTGAATTCAAAACGCACGGAAAACGTTTTTTTCGAAGTTAATTTATTTGTATGATTTAAAACGTACGACGTTAGTTTGTTGTGTATAAATGAAACGCGTGTATAAGTTCGCGTTTTAAAAAAATTAAAAATAGTTTTATGTAAGTTTTTAATTTATTTTAAATCTTTTAAGTAAACAAAATGAAAAATTTAAGTTTTTTTTTTTTTCTTTATTAAAATTTTTTTTTTACATACTTAATGGTTTTTATATATTTTTGGCAAAATATATGAGCCTTTGTTTTCCTCCTTTTTTTTCCCGAATTTTATGTTTCTATATAATATATGCTATTGCTATACATATAGCTTAGTATGAATAGTATAGATATGTATTTATATATAGCTATGTAATGTTAAGTATATATTTATCTACATATTTTTTGTTTTGTTATGTTTCTTTTTTTTTCCTGTTTTGTGTAAAGAATGAATGTGAATACATTGAAAATTGTATTAGGTTTTTTGAGTTACAGACAAATTGTGTATGAAAGTACATTTTGTATATAGATAGTTTAATAATTATCAAAAATATATATATATATATATATATCACCATACATCACAAGAATTCTGAAATTCCTAAATTTCATTTTCTTAAATAACAATAATTTCTTTTTCCTCTTTAATTATCAATAAATATTCTTAAAGCTACATTTTCAATATACTAGAATTAGCTATTAGTTTTTTAAAATTTTTATTTTTTATGTTTAATTAATTTACATTTACAATTATAACAAAATCTCTAATTTTCATTTTAAATAAGCTGTAGGAAGTTAAATGTTTTATTCATCTGTTAAATTATTATAAGCCCTTAAACTCTTATTTACACAATTATTTTTTTTTTGCTTATCTGTTCGGAACAAAGAAAGATAAAAGTTACTCCGGTTTCTAGTATTATGATTATGTATGTCAAAATTACGATTTATTAAAAAGTTGTGTTTAATTAAATTGTTAACCCTTTTAAAAGTTAGAAAATACACTTCTCTCTTGCAAATATTTTCAAAGCTTAAATATTTAGGCGAATAAATTAAACTTGTGGGATATCTGATTAAGAAATTATTAATAGTTTTTTAACTGCTCTTTTATAGTTTTATGTATTATATATTTATATCTAATTTTTTTTATATAGATTTGTGAAGTTTTACTCCATATGGTATTTAAGTAGATTAAATTTGAACAAATATAGGACGAATATATAACATATATTGTTTTTTATTAAAGTATTTTCTTAATATTTTTAAGATAAAAACATATGGAAGAACCTTCTTAATATTCTTAATAATGTGATTTATATGTTCTTGCCATCTAAGTTTGCTATCGATAATGAGTCCTAAATAGTTAAAATTCTTTACTAAGTCAATTTGAATATTTTCATAGATACTAGTGAAACTAATAATTTTATTTTCAAATATTAAAATTTTTGACTTGTTATTATTTTATGACATTCTGTTTTTAGCAGCCACTCCTTAATATAACCCAAGTCATGTATAATTAAATCCCTTATTTCTTGTTCGCTACCTGAAGAATATTTTATTACTGCATCATCAGTAAAAAGCTGTAACGATCCTTTCAATTCTAGCTTGGTTATATCATCTATATAAATTTTAAATAATGTCGGCCCCAAAATTGATCCTTGGGGGACACCTTTTTTTATATGTTTTATATCGCTGTATGTGTCATTACATCGCATGAGCTGCTTCCTATTGGATTGGTATGATCTGAACAGATTTAATTGATTAGGTTTAAACTTTAATTGACTTAATTTGAAGAGAAGTTTATCATGATATACGCAATCAAAAGCTTTTTGCAAGTCCAAAAATAAACAAATTTCCGTCATCTATACTCCTTGATATAAAATCGATTAGAGCTAAACAAGCGGCAGTAGTGTTAGAGTTTACCTCAAAGCCATATTGGTCTTTATGCAAGATGCCATTTGTATTTATGAAGTGGGTTAGCCTGGCCGGTAGTTTGAGGGATTGGTTTTCCCGCCAGCTTTATAGGTGTAGGTATAGGTGTAATCGTAGCAAGTTTTAAAGATTCAGGAAAACTACCAGACGCTAAAGCATTATTAATAAATTGTACTAGTACTGGGCTAATTTAATCAGAAAATTTCTTTAGTGTTTTAGAAGATATACTATCATAACCGGTTGCGCTACCTAACTCTATTGCATCTATAGTATTTCTAACTTCTTCTATATTGGTGGGTGTTAAAACTAAATCCTCGTAAATATTTTTTGAAAAGGACGCTAGGTAATTTTTATCAATAGGGTCTGTTGAGATATTTAAAGTTTTTGTGACATCTATGAAATATGTATTCATTGTATTTGAGATTTCCAAAAAGTTAGTTATTTTAGTGTTATTGTAGTCAATTTCGCTTAAAACGCATCTATTTTCATTACTACTATTATTGTACATTATTATTTTGTAAAGATTCCATAGTTTTCTAGAATCGTTGGGATGACTAGCTATGATGTTATTATAGAAATTATTCTTAGCCTGTTTAATTTCTCGTTTTACTAAGTCCCTGTACTTCTCATATAGCTCTTTAACCGTCCTATCATTTGGATATTTTTTTTATACTTAAAAAAAGATTGGCGAATTTGTATATTACGAATTAAGTCACTATTTATCCACTCATGTTTTTCCTTACTTTTTTTGGCGAAATGACTTCTGTATATTTATGTACTTTTTCAGATAATGCTACAGTAAAATCATCTACATTATTATAATAGATTACATTTTCCCATAGAGCATCATTTGAAAGTTTATCATAATTCAAAATAGTTTTCTTTAAGTAATTCTTTTCCTTAATAACTCTTAGATTTGCACTTACAAAAAGCAGCTGATGATCAGATAACGAAGTATCAGAAACATGAAAGTTGTAACTATAATCAATTAAATCTGTGCTAAAATGATCGATTATAGTTTTCGCAGAGTTGCCTATTCTGGTTGCGAACCTAACCTAACCTAAGAAGTTAGTTCATTTAATTTTTCAAAAAAGTCATTTTTATTTGTTTGGTGAGACTTATAAACACACATTATATTAAAGTTTTGTCTTAATAATTTTACAATCAGAATATTTGAGTTGAAAAAATTTTCTTCAAATAGCAAACTACTGCTTAAGTTATTAGCTACAAATATAGCAGCGCCTCCGTAGTATTTTTCACGGTTAGAAAAATAGGCAGTGTAACTCGGATACTATACTATATATATATATAATATAACACTATACTCTTATAACATATTATCTTATAATTTATAATCTAATATTTCATACCTAAAAATAGAAAATAATAATTAATAACAAAAATAATATAAATAAATACCTATAATCATGTTCCTGAAATAATCTTTATCTAATAAATAATACTTAATACAAAAATACCTATTCCATCATGTGCACTTGTCAAACTGACATCAATGACATATGACATGACTAGCATAACCCAACAAACATCTGTACGTCAAGAGATAGGGATATGTATTCGCACCACGACATCTTGTGGAAATATTTGGCGTCGTCTTTCTACAAGACGTGAGATTATGGAAATCATGTGGATAGCTACAGCAGACCAGTCATCTTGCTTAGCGAACAAAATATGACTGAAACAGAGCCTCGTATATTACAAAATAAAAATACGGTAACGACCATTGGCACGAAAACAAGGATAATAATTGGAAATTGGAATGTACGCACTCTGAAAGAAACATCAAGGTTAGCCCAAGTAGAAACAGAAAGACAGAAATACAAAGTTAAAATTCTGGGCTTGAGTGAGATAAGATGGCCTGGCACAGGAGAAATAACTACATCTGAAGGAAGTAAGATGATATACAGTGGAACGGAGAGTGGAAGTGAAAGTGGTGTAGCAATAATAATAGATAAAACATTGAAAAATAGCCTAATAAGCTGAACCCCGGCTTCCGACAGAATTATACAAGCAAGATTCCACTCTGCAATACGAACAATTTCTATAATTCAATGTTATGCTCCCACAGAAGCGGCATCCAAAGAGATGAAAGACGAGTTCTACTCCCAGCTCTCCGCAATCTTAGAAAGAATTCCCAGAACCGACATCATACTAATAATGGGAGACTTCAATGCAAAAGCTGGATCAAAACCCGGATAGCGATTACAAGAGAATTATGGAACATAATGGTAATATAAACAACAACGGTGAACGACTAGTAGGATTCTGTCTGCAACATAACCTGGCATTCGGTGGAACACTCTTCCCACACAAAAACATTCACAAATTTACATGGGAATCTCCAGATGGCCGGACTAAAAACCAGATAGATCACATATGCATTAGTACGAAATGGAAATCATCCCTACTAGATGTAAGAACGTGGAGAGGAGCAGATGTTCATAGTGATCATATGCTGCTAACAGGAGACATAAGAATAAGACTCAAAGCCACTCAGAATAACACAATCAAAAGAAAGCACCAAATCAATACTGTAAAACTAAAATGCAATAATACAAAAAGAGAATTTGTAACAAAACTGCAGAATCAGCAAATGAATACAGACAATTTACAGTCAATCTTACTTCAAGTTGGTGAAGAAGTCTTAGGTAAAACAATACCTAATAAGAAAGAGTGGATATCCGATGAAACCTGGACCCTAATTTAGTAAAGAAGGAAACTTAGAGAAAAACTATTACTAACCCAATCGGATGATGTCAAACCAATATAACCTGAAAGCGAAAGAAGTAAAGAAAAGTGCCAGAAGAGACAAAAGGAAATTCTTCAATAATATTGCAGCTGATGCACAGAGAGCAGCAAACCAAAATAATATGCGATCCCTCTACAACAAAGTAAGAATTCTCACAAAACAGAACTTAATGAAAAATCGGCCAATTAGAAATAAGAATGGACAAATGCTGACTTCAACCCAAGAGCAAATCCAGAGATGGAAAGAACATTTCGAAGAAACAAACAACGAAGATAGTGGAGATAGTAATGAAAGCGATGAAGAAGAAAGTTCCCCTACTGCAGACACAAGAAGCCGAATTACTTTAAATGCCCCATCAAACAGAGAAATTATAGCTGCACTTTCAAGGCTGAAAAGCAACAAAGCGCCGGGTATAGATGGGATACCTTCAGAACTTCTCCAAGCAAGCACAGGATATATAGCAGCTGGAAAGCTGGAAAACAGGAATCACAATAAAACTTCTAAAAAAAGGAAATCTCCAAGAATGAAAAAACTGGCGTGGTATTACAGTCCTAAACACATTAAATAAAATATTGGCTCTCATAATGTACTCCAGAATTGAAGCACGAATAGAGGACACCCTTCGTGAGCAACAAGCAGGTTTTAGAAAGCAGCGCAGCTGTACAGATCACTCAAATACTCTGCGTCTGATAATCAAAAAATCAGCAGAATGGAAATCATCACTCTACATAACATTCGTGGACTTTGAAAGAGCATTCGATAAAATAAAACACAGGGCCATCTGGAAGGCTCTCAGAAGAAGGAATATAGCACCTAAAATCAGAAATATCATCCAAAATATGTACACCAACGCCGAATCCAGGGTTCTCCACAATGGAAACCGTAGCGATCCGATAAGCCTCAAGGCTGGAGTCAAACAAGGATGTCCACTTTCCCCAATCCTGTTCAACATCGTTCTCGACGACGTATTGGAAGAATCACTAATACACCAAACGGGCATCAATTGGACCCTTACATCTCGCCTAGAGGACCTCTAATATGCTGATGACATTGCTCTACTTGCACATACACACAGAAATATGCAAAAAAAACTAGATTCCCTAAACAAAAAAGCACATAAAGTAGGACTCAATATAAATATTGCAAAAACAAAGTCCCTAAGATTGAATGCAAACAATTCCAATCCACTAGCAATAAACAAAACATACATAGAGGATGTGATAAGTTTCAACTACCTTGGCAGTATTCTTACCGCAAACGGAGGAGCAGAAGAAGACATTGAGAATCGAATAAAATTAGCAAAGATGGCATTCGGGAGACTTTGGCCAATCTGGAGATCATCACAGTTAACCAAAGGCACGAAAATAAGGATATATGAAGCCTGTGTGAAATCGATTCTACTCTACGGCAGTGAAACCTGGTTAATCAAAAACTCTTCAACAAATAAATTACAAGTATTTGAAAATAAATGCCTCCGAACAATTCAAAATATAAGTTGGCCTAGAAGAATATCAAATGAGGACCTACTAACTATCTCTAGACAAGAAACCACACTCTACCAAAACAAGAAAAAGACAATTTCTTTTCTTTCAGATGGATAGGTCACACACTTCGGAAGGCGCCAGAGAACATTGCACGCCAGGCGCTCGACTGTAATCCACAGGGAAAAAGAAGTGTGGGTAGACCTAAAATAACATGGAGAAGGTCTGTGGCTAAGGAAATTGATAATAGCGGTAAAACATATGCAGAAATCAAACATTTGGCCCACAATCGAGTGCGATATAGAAGCTTTGTGGAAGCCCTATACTCCCCCAGGGGGTAAAACAGGATACAAAAAAAAAAAAAATTCGGAAGATTATAGAATTGATTCTTTCAGAAAATTATTGATTCTTTCAGAAGCCAAATTTCACTTAATACTATTATATTTATGTCCAAATTTGAAGTATTAATTAATACTTCTAAGTTATTTAATTTATTTCTCAGGCTTTGCATATTTAAGTACATTATATTAAGGTTGTTTTTATAACTCAACATTATATTTTTATCTAGCCCTGTAAAATAATTAACTTCAATATTTGTATCAATATCAAACAATATTGTAATTGACAGTATAATAATTGTTTTGCATACATAAGTTTTTCAATTTATTGCATACATACAATTTATTTTTTGCATACATTAAGTTTTTCAATTTAATTTTTCTAATATTTAACCTTTTTGGATTAGCAGAAAAATAACAAAATAGGACAAATACGCTGAATTGGTACGAAAGGCAAATGATAATAATTTGGTAGGAAATTTTACTTCTAACCCTTTAAATGAAACTTCTTTTTGGAAAGAAATTATTCACGTTTTAAAGTCAATTGCAAATGAGAAAACTTGTTTGTATAAATTTGTTACCTTAAAATCAACAAAATACAAATTTTTTTTTACAACTTTTTATCAAAAAAAAATTTTATTTTTATTTTTAATTCCAAAAGTTTCTAAAATTTTAAATATTATACAAAAATTATTTTTGTTTACCTATTTTATTTCTATTTTTACTTGACTTTTATATTATACTAAAAATTGTTTTTAACAACTGTCATTCAATTTCAAATTAAAATTTAATCACGCGTTTTCAATCGTTGGTATGATTAGTGAAGGTGGTTGGTTGCTTGGTATGACAAGTGAAGGTGAATAATCTATTTCGAGCGGCGCGTTTTCAGTGCGTTTTAAATTATTAGCCCCTATATTTCCATGTATTTTATAAATAAAATAAATATAACGCCTCCCGTATGTTTCAAATGACTAATATTTCTTATATGATGATAATTATTTAATTTTATTAATGAATTATTATTACTGAATGAGTTTCTGAAATGTACAAGAAATCAATTTCGACTGATACAATGGTTTGTACTTTTACAAAATTATTTATTAAACCTTGATGAATATTTGAATATAGGCACTGGATTAACTTTGGTTGATAGTACTTAATCTTTTCCGCCTCCATTTTAAATGTTTTTAAATATAATTTGCAGCTTCAACTAAACGTATTATGGTAAATATCACATTCATCATCAGACAGTTTTAAACTTTCTTTCACTCTACTACAACTTATACATTTATGAGTTTCTTCGTTACAATTTCTCTTTTATGTTCCTCACTTCCACATTTATGACATTATATTTTATCATTGCAAACACTTGCTTTATGATTAAAGCCTAAGCATTTGAAACACCTAGAAACACTCATTATTTCATATACTATACATGAATTCCAACCAATCCTTAATCTTTTTAAAAACATTATTTGTCTGAAAGCTTTTCCATCAACTTCTATTATTGCATTGTAAATAGATTTATTTTTAAACGACGCATAAACTTTTTTACATTCAATTTTTTGGCAAATAATTTAATTTTGAATTTTAATTGCATTAATATTTTTTTCTTCACTCGGTTGTCCATCCATTCCACAGATTAAGATTTTTGGATTTTCTATAATAGGCATAATAATCTCATAATCATTACTCATTTTCATTGAAATTTCTTTTTGCAATATTTCTGCAGAATTTTTATTTTCACAACATTTTGACATAGAACCATTTTTTTGTTTCATACACATTATTAATTTTTACGTCCATATTACAAATATCAATATTATCCCTAATATCTGATTTTGTTTTGTTTTTATCTTGATTACTTTTTTTCGATTTAACAACAACTTTATTAACACCTTTTCTATTATTTTGTTCTTCTTGTATATTTTTTTTTTATTTTGGGTTTTCAATAATAACTTCTGATAACCTACTCATTTTTTCTATCTCTCACAAGATTTTTTTCCAATTCACTCTATTTTTTTCTTCTTGTTCATTTTTTTTTTTTTGGTTTTCAATAATTTATTTCGGATAACTTACTCATATTTTTCATCTCTAACACAGTATTCTCATAAGCGGTTTGAGCTACTTTCATATTTTTGAGTCTTTCATCATATCTTGCTTCAATAGATTCAAGAAGTAATTTTAACTCATTTCCCTTTTTTTTAATTAATGTTCAAAAACACTTTTATAATCTCTAAGCAAATTACTGCTTTTATTTACACTCTCTTTTATTTCCATCATTATTAAATCAATCTAATGCAATCATCACATATATACTTTATCATATTCTTAGTTAATAGTGCATTATAACTTGTTTTATCGACACTGGAACACTTTACAGCAACATGATAAACTTTGCCACAAACACCGTTACATCGTATATACTCAATGATTAAATTAAAATTCCATTCTTATCGAATTTCATTTCACAAAATTTATAAAATTCAGCCTTCAATTCAATTTTTAATTATTTTATTAAATACCGATCAATTTACGCAATATGTTCAAAATTTTCACTCAAAAATAAAATTAATTAGATTATTAGAAAAATTTATTAGATTGATATGTTTTTTTTTTTTAGTGCATTTCCCTCCCACATAAATGTAACAAGCGAACTACACAGCCTTTTCTTTTCAGGCGTGGTTGTACATGTCTTAAGGAGGAATTGCTCTTACGACGGGATTCAAACCCACATTCCCTTGGTGCTTACAGCTTATTTCATACGCTCTTACCCACTAGGCCACCGAGGCCCCAGATTAAGTTCAAAAAGTGCTTTTTAGAATTAGATATTTTTTTTTCTGATCCCTTTTAATATTATTATTATTTTTTTAATTTACAAATTCTCCACCCCTAATAATAAGTTCTTTAATTCTTCTTTTGACAACACGAACGATGATAATATTTTTTAAGTAAACTGATACTTCATTAAATGCTTTTAACCAATTATA
Source organism: Poecilobothrus nobilitatus (assembly GCA_947095535.1). Taxonomy (NCBI): domain Eukaryota; kingdom Metazoa; phylum Arthropoda; class Insecta; order Diptera; family Dolichopodidae; genus Poecilobothrus; species Poecilobothrus nobilitatus. The sequence goes on from OX352772.1 coordinate 93,737,563, forward strand.
AAACAGTTTTTACTCTGGTTATTAATACGGAATAAAGTTAAATAGAAATTTGATTTGTTTCTTGTATTGTGTGTTTGTATATCGAGCGCTCTATTTAATAAAAAGTTATATTTAATTTTGTTGTTGATAATTTTAAATGCAATCGTATATAAATATAAGCCAAATTTACAGATGTTGGTAAAGCTTTAAGTATCGTTCCGAATAAAAATCGCTTGTAGGAAATCTAGTTGGATAGTTGAAGAATAGTTTTGACACCTTTTTTGTGGAGAAAAACTAGTCGATTTAAATTCTGCTCCAAATTGGATTTAGACTACTGGGAAGACTACTCCCAGATAGTTAAACGTTTTTACTATTTCAATTCGTAAATTTCTAAAATATAGCTGCGATGTTAGAAATGACATATTTTTTTTTTTTGCTTTATTTTAATTTATAATTTAAACAACATTAAAACAAAATAAACAAAATTAGTTTATAGATACAATTTAAATGGTTTATTCATAGCCTTAGCACAAAGCTGTGTGGTCTTATAATTTATATATGTATACAGATGTAATTAAAAAGCAAAATTTATAACAAGTTAATTAAAAATAATACCAAAATGAATTAAAATATTTACTATTGCAAGTTAATTAAAAGAAAAATCAAAAAAAAAAAAATAAATAAAAATAAAAAGTTTACAATGTGTTTTACAAAAATTCCAGAAGTATACAATGAAAACAAAATCATAAGTTAGTATAATGTTAGCAATAATTTTAATATTTGTATTCGTAATGTTAGTAATGTTCTCAAAACATGCTGTTAGTATTGGATTAATAATGTTAATAATAATTAATTGTCAATTAACAAGTCCTTTACTTTCTTTTTGAGAAAAGAGAGATTGGTTTTAATTTTAGTTCTTCCAGCAAGACGTTGTAGCTTTTCAAACAATTGTATAGGCAGTTATTTCTTTGGTTGCTAGTTCTAAAAAGTGAAATATAGAAATTGGCTTTGTTTCTTGTATTATGGTTATGTATATCGAATCTTCTATTTAAGATAAAACTATGTTTTAAATAATTGTTTACTATTTTGAAAGCCGTTGCAAGCAATTCAAATTTGTTTATGACCGCCAGACTAAGATAATGGTTCGTGTATAAAAATCGCGATAAATAATAAATCGGTAACCGTTGAATAATTTTCAAACACTTTTTGTGTGCTATCTCCAGTTTATTTAGGTACACTTGTGGCGCCCTGCTCCGTATAGGATTTAAATAGTAGATATTAGACTTAATATATGACGAATATATCGCAAAAAGAGCTTTGTTTGACAAATAATTACGAAGTCTTCTTATTATAAAAATATAGGGAGACATTTTTTTAATAATTTCTTCAATGTGATAACTCCAATTAGATTTACTATCCAAAATTAGCCCTTAATAGTTAAATTTTTTTACAATTTCTTACTAATCGTTTTTATACGAAAAATTATTCTGAATATCGAAGACTTTGTTTTAAAACAACATAATTTTTGTTTTTTGACGGTTTAGAATTAAACGATGTTTTGTCAGCCAAACCTCAATAATATGCAGATCGTGGCGAATCGAATTGGCAATTCTACTTTGGTTATTATCTGTATATTTTAAGACCGCGTCATCTGCGTATAGCTGGATTTCGCCCTTTAATTTAAGTTGTGTTAGATCATCAATGTAAAGCTTAAATAGAAGAGGCCTAAAATTAAACCCTGTGGTACACCTTAATAAATTATTTTTTCTGCACTCAGAGAATTGTTAATGTGTACCATTTGAGTGCGACCCTTGAGGTATGATTTGAAAAAATTTAATTGATTTGTTGAAAAATTTAAGTTTGATAATGTCCTAAGTAAAATATCGTGATCACCACACTCAAAAGCTTTTTTGATATCAAGAAAAACACAACTGACATATTTCTCATTATCTATATATTTTGAAGTAAAATGGTTTAAGTCAAGACACGCCGCTGTTGTATTTGAATTTAGCTCGAACCCATATTGCCCTTCACCTAGAATTTCATTTTAAAGTAAGAAAGTAAATTGCTGGAATAAGGTTAAATAAAAATCTAGGAAATTTGAGGTTCGTGTTTCTTTTTTATTCCAGCAATTTACTTTTATATTATAACAATCCAAAATGCTTGAGCTAGTAATTCACTTTTATATTATAACAGTCCAAAAAGCTAAAGTTTTGCAATCAATTTTATTTTCTACTTTTTAGGGGGCGAATTCGGTTTCGATAAAAGCATATTTTAAAAAATATTTTTTTTACATTATTTTATTTTAAACTTTTTAGTTTTAAAAGAAACATAATTTAAATTTAAAAAAAAAGATGGGATATTTTTTATTAAAACATTGTTTCTGATATAAAATACGTTTTACAATTTTATACCAAATGTTTAAATAAATTAAGACACGTTAAATCGATTCCATTACAGCAAGAGTAAAAATTTTTTATTCCAGTAACTCATAAATAATGAAAGTACCTATATAATATAAGGGTAAAATATGTACCAAAATACTGTGATTATAATTTATAAATATTACAATCCAATTTTAGTTGAAGCAACATTTCTAACACGTATGAAAATGATATATGTATACATAAATGTATTTTACTGTATATTACTATAGATACTATTAGTAGTTTATCGTATATCCAAACAAACATCTAACCTTGAACACCTACCTACTTAATCGCTTAATAAGATCATGCAGTAAAAAATGTTGACAAATATCTTGATTTAAATTATAAACAAATGGAGCGGAACAAAATAATTTAGAAAATTAGTTTAACATAATACTATGTACGTACGTACATACTTTCGTATGTAGTTTTAATTTTTTCTGTTGACAAAATTTTGTTTGTAAATCATAATTCGTAATGCCCAAAAGCATAATTTTGAAATGATCTTTACTTTTTATATTCTTTACTATGTATATATATACAAAAAAAATATTATATAACAAGTTTTAATTTGGCAATTGGAATTATTTTGAATAAAATTTTATATGTATATCTATATACACAATATACATAAATCTTCCTAAATAAAACACATAAAACATTAATTTTTAACGCCATGCATATTCAATATGCAATAAAGAATGTTGACAACAAATATTCTGATTTAAATCTTAAACAAATATTTTAAAACAAAATAATTTAGCACCATAAAAATATTGTAACTATATATTTTGTGTTTTGCTAAATCCTAATACAAAACACATGTGCACATCAAGATTGATTGAACTAAATTATTATAGGAGGAAAGATAATATGTGTATTTTATATATAAAATTTTATTAAAAAAATGTTGATGAATACAGTTAACAAAAAAAAAAAATGTACGTACACGAATTGAATTCGAACCAAATTACTCTTACTTTCAAAACCTGTACAGTCTCCTCTGCACTATACAACACTTAAATATTTTTTGAACATATTACGAACATAAAATCTTAATTTTTAACCATGCATATTCAATATGCATTAAAGAATGTTGACAGCAAATATTTTGATTTAAATACTAAACAAATGTTGTAAACAAAATAATTTAGCAACATACATAAAAATATTGTATGTATTGTGTTTTGCTAATACAAAACAACATGTGCAATGGACATCAATATCATACTATTATAGGATATATGATTAAAAATATCCCAGTCGGAATTTTAACAACTAGTTACCTAAAATACTAGTTCTAGAAGTAGTTACTGGCAACTAGTAACATAACTAATGAACGAATCATTTTAAATTGTTATATATTTTGTCAATTAAGAACTAGATCATTTTAGATTACATTTCTTAAAAAGATAATGGGTTATCTGTATTGATTACCTACTAGATTACATATCACAGTAACAAAAACTAGTTCCTTGCACGATTACATTTTTAAAAAAGTAATGTTGCAGGTAATGCATAAATATCATTATGCTATTTTTTGTTTTTGTTCTTTTTATTAATAATTGAATTGTGTGTATCTACAAATAATATTTTATAGACGCCACAAATCCTTTGTTGTCTAGCGGTGGGATTTAATTTTGAATTTTGTCAGTTTAAAAGTTTTGCTTGAATAGTGAATAGTGAACCAGTGTGGCGATAGCGGTGAATGTTCACAAAGCATTTTGAGCATTCGCCGTTCAAAAAATTTTATAAAAACCGAAGTAAGTATTTTAGTCAATTACCATTATATACTTATAAAAATTAACTATAAACTATTTTTAGGATAAAGAGTCAACTGATGAAATTCCGCCGAGTCCTGAGTGCGACTCTAAAAAAAACAGGAGATATAGGTAAAACCACTTATTATTTTAAAATTTCATTTTAAATTTTATTTTAAATTTTCACATTTTTTTTTTTTAGGAAAAAGAAGCACGGAAAAACAGGAAGGCGGAATTAAATTATATTTATTATTTAAGTTAGTTTAAGTTTATAGTTATTTAAGTTAGTTAGTAATTCAAGTTATAGTTTAAATGAGTTAGTAATTTAAGTTATAGTTTAAGTTAGTTAGAAAACTTTTAAAAATAAAGTATACTATAAAATTATGTAAATGTTTTTTATTATAAATTAAATTCATTAGATTATTAAATTCATATAAATTAAATTCAAATTATTCAACAAAAGAAAACAAAAAAATTGACTTAAAAAAAAGCTTGTTGACTTATTTAAAGCTTTTTGAAGGAATGTATTAAATTAGAATACAGTATTTAAATACATTTGATAATTTCTTTAAAGGAATATATTTGTGCAGATGTCTAGTACCTACCTAATATTTTTTTATCTGCTAAAACTATTTGAAAATTGAATAATTTTCAAATATATTCACAACTAATTCCTTCTCACCAGTTAAGTAACTAGTTGTCAGTAATGAGTACGATAAATACTTACTTTACTCTAGTTCTGTAACTAGTTCTAGGTAATGTGTTCAGCGACCAATTCTTTCTCACCAGTTAAGTAACTAGTTGTCAGTAATGAGTACGATAACTACTTACTTTACTCTAGTTCAGTAACTAGTTCTAGGTAATGCTGCACGGAGGTGATTGATTACCGCCAATGACATCGTATGTTAAATGTAATGCTAAATTTACATTATGGGTAATGCGTTAGGTAATGGATCAATTATTACCTGTAATCAGTTCTTAAGTAGTGCGGAACTGGTCCGATTTTCTACTGGGATATTGCGTGTGTATTGTATGCATGCATTTAGAGATAAAAATTTAAGTTTTAAATTCATATATACAAAATATATACATATTTTATTCAAAAAATGTTGATGAATAGATAGTTAAAAAAAAAAGTCGCATATGAACTGGATTCGAACAACATGACCCCCACTTTTGAAACCTGTACACTTTCCTCTGCACCATACAACACTTACAAATGTTGCTAACAGATTACAAAGATAATAAAAAGCGTGACAGAATGACAAATAAATAAATAGATAAATAAACCCACACCGACGAATTAATATAAAAGCATACTTATAATAAAATAAACTCATTGAAAAGGTATAACAACTGTTCATGAATTGATAAATTAAGAACTTGATTATATTGATTATAAATATTAACAAAATTTAACTTTATATATTTCGAAAGTAGTTCATTGTAGCATTTTATCAGCTGTTCACATATTAATAAATTAAGACTATTATATATTTCGAAATATTTTTATATTTTCAAGTAAATGACTATATAGGTCCCATGTGATTTACTAAAAATAGTAAATAAATAATTAAAATCAAAAAAGACTTTGTAGGTTTTTAAATATGAATAAACAATAGAAACAAAATAATAATAAAAAATAGTGAATACGAAAAAACTAAAAAGTGATATTAAAGACATAACTAGTGAAATCGTATAATTTAATTTAAATTTAAAAAATATTTCTGTTATTAATATCAAAAAGATTAAAGGGTAGATTTGTAAGTGTTATAATATTAAAAAATTTATTTACATTACGGAGTGAGAATTATTTAAAATTTTAAATTTAAGCCAGGATGGGTCAAGATTTATATAGAAAAATAACAAGGAATTAATGAAAGATGAAACTTTAAATTGCAAAAAACAAAATTATGTGAAAATTTGGTTAAGGTAAAAATTATAATTCGTAAATAAAATATAATCGTATAACAACTAATAATAAAATATGACTTTAATAAATAATTAAATGAAGTGGTAAATAAGTTAGTGCATAGAATAAATAATATAACAAATTCAGAAAATTTATTTTTGAGATAATTCTAATTTTGGCGTTGATTACATGTATTATCTTTTCTAAAGAATAAATGTAGCAAGGCTTAGCAAAGGTGTTAATCATAATTATAATAGAAAAATTACTAGATAAACATAGCTCGAGATTAGCATAGATTAGTAATGTTTAGTTAATAAAGTTATATAATATCGTTAATAACAACTTTTGTCATGAAATTAATGTAAATAGTAAAATAAAAAATTATGTTAGTATTTCTATTAAAAGAAGTTAATTAAAAAAATTAATCTACTTAGTAATAATATTATTGTTAATAAAATTGATATCATTGTAACTTTGAATACTTTGATTTTCGTGGTTGCCACTTACCTGCAAACCTAATTCGGAAGTAAACAAATATTTGAAGTTTTTTTTTAGACATCATCTCCGCTTTAGCTGAATTCGTTTTCAAACTTAACAGGTACAACGTTGTATTATTTCTAGAATTTGTATAATTTTTTATTGAAGATTGCAGTTCGGTTACACTTCCTATATCTTCCACGGTGATACTGGCCTGTAGGTGACTATCCATATTCAATATTACTTCTGCTGGATTATTTATTTATGAAGGAAGTCCAGCGATTACGATGTGGTTTCTGTTTTAAAAACGCTTTTTCTCATCCAAAAGGTACTTCATGTGGTAAATTTTGTTCTTCATTAAATTTGACTTATTTTTGAATTCTTTAATTTTATTATGCAAAAATAAGTTTTCGGCTAAAATTTCTGCATTTTTTTTTTTTAGAAGATCGTCGATCTGATTACTTAGGAATGCCTGTGATTTATGTACCTCGGTCAACACTGATACGAGGTGGTTTACGCATATGGCCAAGGAATCTACCGTACACTCGTCAGGAATCAATTTGCACAGCTCTGGGTTGGTTCCTTTCTCATTAGGAAAAAGACCCATCGATGGGCCAGGTGCAGGCTCATCATCACCAACAAAAATGAACGAGTCATTGGATTTCGCTGTACATTTGCGTCATTTCGAAGATGCCGACCCAGCTTCAACAGCTCTAAACACTTCTTCCGTCACAGATGCACACTTAATGTGAAAGAAATACTGACATTCACCGCTACATTGTATGCCTTTGGTTTTACCATATAAGTTTCTTTTACATTCCCAACATTGCTTTGCCATTATGATCATATGATTAATTAATTTTAATTTTGTTAAATTAATTTTGTTAAATTTTTATTTATATTTTGATTTTATTTATAAACTTTTAGTTATATAATTTTATCTTTAATTTTTAGGATCAAGAAAAAAAAAGAAAAAATTTCAAGAAAAAAAAAGAAAAAATTTTTTTTCTTGATTTTTTTTAATACTTCTGTATTGTAGTGAAGTTGGTTTCCCTGATTATTATTGTATTCTTTAAGATTTATTTATTTTATTATTTAATTCTTTTTATATATTTTAACAAATACCAAAGTTAAAATATATAATTTGTTTATTAATATAGTCTTGATTGTACTATAAGTATATTATTGTTATTTTTAATGAACTTTTCAAGTATGTAATTACTGTTTTGTAATTGTAAAAATTTGAATGTAATGATTATTATTATATTAAACAAGAAAGAATACAGTTGCCTTTGTCAACACTTAGATACCCGTACAAACCGTTAGTATGTTCACAGCTTGTCACTCTGCTTACAATATTATTTTTTAATTATTTTAGTATTTTAAAATAATTTGGGTGAATTTTATAATTTCTAGAACTATGGGTTGTACATGTATTTAAATTATATGTTTATACATTCTTCAAAAGCAGATTCTAACCTTCCACATAACGATTATCAATCCAAAACTTTTTCAAATATTCTATAGTACCATTTAATACTAAGCGGTAAATGTATATTAAATTACAAAATAGTAAATATAATTTTAAATATTATATTATATTAATGCGCACATAGTATATTTATATTGTTATAAGTATATCGCCATACATTGCAATATTTCTTTAAAAATATTTCCATTCATAGAATAATTTCTTATAAGTACAATAAAATACATATATGTATGTAAATACGGCGCTATATAATAAACATCTATACTCTTATCATTCATTCATCAGTGATATATACAATATGTAAATCAACATGTTATTATATAAGTATGTATGTATATCAATATCATATAAATAAAACTTTTTCAAGCAACCGTTATATTGTTTATTTATTTACATTGTTTTGTACTACGCATTATATCCTCAACAATTTCAAATTATTGAGTAAAACAAAATGCAAAAAATTCGTTAAAGAAATTTGTTAAAAAATTTGAAAAAATCAAGTAACACTTTCGTCAATTATAAAGTAACCCTATACTATTAAAAAAAGTTGTATGACTGCCATCAATATTTGTTGAGTTAAAGTGAGTCAAACTTAGACATGCCGCTGTGGTATTTGACTTCTTTTTAAAACTGTATTGCTCACTGCTTAGGATATTATTATTTACCATAAAGAGCTTCAGACGATTGTAAATTATAAGTTCAAATAATTTAGAAAAGGAACTCATTATTGATAAAGAGCGGTAATTAGATGTAGAAATTCTAAACCATAAAATAATTAGTCTAGTGTAATATTTTACTTCTGACACCACTTGTTAAATTTTCTTTAGTTAGTTAGTTTCTTATTTAAAATAAAGCGGTTGTTAACTGCCTCTATTTTTATTGCTTAACGCAACGTATAACGCTTGCTACAAAACATGTAGTTTACTTAAAACTACAAAAGGAGTTGCAACGTACATTATATGTGAGTATGCCGATATCATATATTATATTGCTAATATCATATATAAGTTCTTTAGCAACCGTTACATTTTTTATTTATTTCATTTCTTTTGTATTATTCTTTCAATTATCGATAAATACATAAACACAAAAAAAAAAAAAAAAAGCAAAAAACTCATATAAATTCTTATTATACAGAAATTTTGTATAAAAATTTAAAATTTTTGTATGCAAAACTCGGACTTGAAAAAGTTAGTTACTCGAGAGGTGTCCGATTTTTGATCCGATCTCAACCAAAAAAAATTGATCTAAAAATATTTTGTGTTAATTTAAAAATTTTAGCTTTCCTAGTTTTTATTTTACCCTGCTGACGAACAGATAGGCGGACGAACGGACTAAACTTAATCAACTAATTTTTCGATTTTGATCCAGTTCATACACTTACAAATGGAGGAGCAATTTTAATATACCCGAGACAAACAAAATTTATGAATGAAAAATGTATTATTTTTAAAATATTTAGGTACCATTTTAATTTGTACTAAAATTAAACTTCTCGACTAAGCGAAAAAAATTTCATTTTATATAAAAAAAAATTTACTGGGGCTTCGTATGTCTTGTATGTGTATTAATATTTAAATTATTATATTGAAATTATCATCTCATATGATTATAATTTTTTTATTTTTATTAACTCTTGTGTGCTAATTAAGTCTATCTAGTTAACCAAGAAAATATTTCGATTCTTTTAATTTTTTGGTGTTAAAAATAATAAATTGTTAACAAGTCCATATTATAAAGGTCTAATTGTAGGTGTAGGCTCTCAATGAGCTGAACTATGAAATGCTAAACTACGAATTTTTTATCATGTTTGTAATAATTGCAATACGTTAAAATATATTATAGCATATAAAACAATATATCCATCACTCTCCTTTATTTTATATAGGTATAGCCTTTGTTTTAACTGACTAAATCAAAATCCATTTCTATAATTAATAAACTGCATATAGCTAACTTTGTTACAATCTTGAAAAATAAAATTGGGTCTTCAATTTAACTTTACCACTGACTATGGGACATTTTGAACAAACACTTAATACATACTCTATATTCTAATTTATAGGATCAATTACAGAATAAAAATATGAGTAAAAATTTTAATTTTGTGCATATTAAAATCTTTTAAAAAAATAAAACATAACATTTTTTTTATTAACTAATTTTGTACATTATTTAAAAATTTGTACATTTAAAACTTAAAATGATAATAAAACATAACATAATTTATTTTAATTTCAGTTTCGATGTTGAAAATGGACAAGGTGTACGATCTCCCTTGGAAGGTGGATCACCAAGTGCCGGACTTGTTTTACAAAATCTCCCTCAACGTCGTGAATCTTTTCTTTATAGATCAGATTCAGATTTTGAAATGTCACCCAAATCAATGTCTAGAAATTCGAGTATTGCAAGTGAAAGGTATATTAAATTATATTTTAATTAAAATAAAAAAATTTTTAGGTTTAGTTTCTTTATTTTGTCAAATATTAAATGAACTACATTCCTACATTACTAAGATTTCTACATTATTAAGATATTTAATATTACTCAGATATTTAGATTATCTAATTGTAATATGCGCAATTGAAATATACAAATAGATTTACTTAAGAATAGATTGTTTTACAAAATATTTATTAATGTATAAGGAAAATTGGGGAAAACCATTATTGGAATTTTTTTTATAGTAACTAAAACTTATAATTTATTTATTTATTTCTTATTTAAATTTAAATTGCCTAAAGAGACATAGTCTCATGTAATGGCTACAATTGTAAAAAAAAATTGTGTAAAAGGTGGAAGCCTAATAAATAGAAGAAAAATAAAGACTAAAGTATTTATAAACTATATACTAAACAAATTTGGAAGTTCATGAGCATATCAATTATCAAGACAAGAAAATTTAATGTTTGACATTAGACTAAGAATATTATTAAAACAAAAAATTATAATATCATATATAAAATATTAAAAAAATTATGTTAACTAGCTAGATTTGTTGCTTTGTTATTGTAGTTATTGATCATTTTACATAATTGCAGTTTAATTTCGATTTATTAGAAAGTGTAAAATCATGATCAATGTTGTTACATAATTTTATTGCTGTATACATAATTGTTGATATGCCGAATCTTGATATTTTCTATCTTTCTAAGTGGTTACGATATTTCTTCCTTATCTTAATTTCGTAGTAATCTTTTCTAACCATTAATATCTTGAATATGTAATATAAAATTAATTAAACTTAGTAAGAGGTTATTTTGACTGGGAATATATTGTTTGTTTGCATCAGGTCTTTGGTATTGATGTAAGTTTTTAATTACTTTGTTTTGGATTATCTGCAGTTGCTGAATAATTTCTTTGGAACCAACCGTAGTGTAAATAATTATGGAAGGAAGAAAAGAAAATAGATGTTTTGGATGGTACATTTTGAAAAAATCAGAAAATCTTGGAAAAATTATATGATAAGTAATCTATAATGATTAATAATACAAGTTTTATGAATACTGAATCAAACAAAATAAATATAGGAAACTTAATATTATTTACTTAAACATTTGTAGCATAAGACATAAAAAATTACTGAAATTTGAAGCATTAATTCATAGTTATAAAGATATTGATATAGTTGTTCTTACGGAAGTGTGAATTGTTGAAAATGAGGTTAATACATACAACATACAAAACTTTAATGCAATATTTAACTATAGAAATGAAAGAAGAGGAGGTGGAACTGCAATCTTTGTCAATAATAAGTTTAAATATAATGAAATTGAAAAAGATGAAAACCATAATTTCACTCTTATTGAATATGAACCTAAACCAAAAATAGGTACTTTCTATAAAGCTCCTAATGAAAAAAGCACTTTATTTATTGAGTATTTACAAAAAAAGGTAGATCGATTCTCACACTGTATTTTTTTTGCTGTTGTAAATCTAAATCTTTTTTTCAAAAAACAAACACTGTTATTAAATAATGTGAATATGTTAAACATTCCCGGCTAAAAAATTATTAATAAAACATATAGTACAAGTGCGTGCCCCAGTGCGTATTCAAATGATAAAAACTTCATTACCTTATTTAAAGCTTTCACATATCAGAACAGACAATCATAAATTGCGTGATAGAGTAGCTAATAACTGAGAAACACATTACTGAAATTGATAAACTTGTTGGAATTATACAAGAAGCAAAACAATGCAGTACAGTAACAGATGTAATAAGATCAAGAAATAATAATTGGATTATATCACTTATTCTTGACAAATTAAAAATTAGACGCTCGTTATACAAAACGCACAAAAAAGACCCGACTAACATCAAAAAAGAAAAATACTTAAAATATAAAAAATATAAAAAAAAGATGAAAAATGTCACTCTGGAAACTATGACTAGTTACATTAACAATTGCATTGAAAAAGCAGGAAGTGAAAGCAGAAAACTATGGAAAATTGTAAATTACACAATAAAAAATAAGGAAGATGAAGACTAAGCTGATTAAAGAAAATGGAGAGACTCTGCTAATACTTTAAATAAATATTTTTATGAAATAGAAGAAAACATCATAAAAGAAAATAGAACTAGCACAGTGCTAAATACAATGCGCAATTCCATAAATCTAAGATCAGTATATTTAACGCCAGTGACAGAACATGAAATTGTTACAATTGTTATGAATCTTCAAAAAAAGCCAGCTCCAGGGGCTGATAAAATTACTGTAAAAGATCTAACTGATACATATTATCAAGAATATTCTATGTAAAATGGTAAACTCATTCCTTGTAAATGGAATTTATCCAGGGTGCTTAAAACAGGCCGTTATTGTGCCAATTCACAAAGGTGGACAAAATACAGATTGGGGAAATTATAGGTCTATATCGCAGGTATATTCAATCAGTAAAATATATGAAAGAGCTATCGATATAAGAATAAGATCATTTATTAAGCAAACAATTGACTTCGATTCAAATCAATATAGATTTATAGAAGGAAGTGGAACAAATTCAGCTGTGTCGGTTGCAATAGACCAAATTTATTGATTCATGCATTAGATGAAGGGTACTATGTTGCGGCAATGTTTATTGATCTAAGTAAAGCATTTGATGTTGTCAATCATGGCAAGCTACTAAATTTTCTTGAAGACTTGGAAATTAAAGGTATAGCAAATAGGTTATTCAGGAACTATTTGTCAAATAGAACTCATTGCGCTAATTGAAAACACTGTAAGCTCTGAATTAGTGATTAATACTGAAGATCCACAGGGATCGCTACTGGGCCCACTTCTTTATTTATAATGAATCTTTCAAAGTCTAACCTTGAAGCAAAGTATAAAATTTGTGCAGACCACACAAATTTTGTATGTAAGGCTAAAACTTTAATCCAACTAGAAAATAACCTAAATGAAGACATGGAAGTATACAGCGATTGGCTGGACGATAATGGTATCTGTATGAATCCCAAAAAGACGCATTATATTGTATTCAAAAGACCTAGGAAAAAATATCATGAAATTACAATAAAAGCAAGAGATGGCACGGTAGAACGAGTTCAACATGTGAAATATCTCGGGATGACTATAAATGAAAATTTTAAACAATTAAAGAAAAGCATAATACCGATCATAATGGCTATCAAAAGGGTAGGTGATGTTCCAATCAAAGAAGTCAAATTAATTTACAACGGGTACATCTCGTCAAAAATTCGTTACAATATAATATCCAGTTGGTGTAACAGTACAAAATTCCATGTCAATTAAGTGGGTATGATCATAAAAAAATCGTTAAAAACATTATACAAATTGAAGCCTAGATTGAGTACAAACGAATTGTATATAACCACTAATGAACTCGACATAAACCAGTTAATATACTTCGAAAAATGTAAATATGTGTATAAAATAATAAACAAGAAAATTAAATCTTCATTAACAATAATAACAAGAGATAACGTGCACAACTACAACACTAGATGTAGAGGACGTCTTGTGGTACCTAAAGTAACTACAACTAAGAAGCTACAATGATTAAAATGTAGTACAATAAAGATGTTTAACTAATAATAAATAAAAAATTAAAAAAAAAAAAAGTTGTGGAGTTTGTTTCTTTCACCATTGAATACTTGTATAATCTTTAAAGTTTTGTCTATGTCAAAGTCCATTTTTATGTCTTTGTTTATATCACTCTGTTTTGTTAAATTATTTATAATAATTTTCTAAGAAGTTTTTAAAAAATTTGTGGTTTTAATTTCGATGTGGTTTGGAATTTTTTCTTCCTTATTATTGATGTTGATAGGAGCTAGTGCAGCCGCGTTGTTGAATACTACGTCTTCCTGTTTTGCCTGATTATTTCCCATTTCTTTTTTGTTTGCCTCTGTTCTTTGTTTATAGTTATTTCGATTATTATTTTGTGAAGTAATTTCATTCTTCTTCTTTCTTCCTTCTTTTGGTCCGCCTATTTGGCAAGGGTCGCTATATCATATTTACTACAAGTACATTACTGATAGTTTAATTGATATTTTCTAAACTGGCCCTAGTCATGCATATGATACCTTTAGACAAGTTAAATTTTGGTAACTTAAACTTCACTGCTAAGCAAAAGCTAAATTAAAGCAAAGTAAAGAATATAAGTTTAGTATAAGTATAAGTAAATTATTTTTAAGTCAAGAATAGATCTTATTTTTTTATTGAAAAATACCAAGGTATTTTATAGCTACAATTTTTTATTAATATTTAATACCATTTATTGAATAAACTAATAAAATACCAGATGGGCAACTTCTAAAGAAACAATAAAATCTAAAGAAAGTTAAAAATATTATATTTTCTTTAAAATTACAATTTTGTATGACACACACAATGGTTCATATACTTTTCTTTAATTTAACAATATAAAAATTATGTCTTTTAAAAAAAATGCAACGCACGGGAATTCCTCACATGCGCATGTTTTGTGCAATTAAATATAAGTTCCATATATTAAGATAATATTTATAAATATAATGTACAATAGGTATACTCATTATTCTTATTGTTTACTTGTTACGTCTATTATAGCTATGTGTATTTATATTTCTATTTAAAATAATATTATGTTTAATTTGACTATTCACAGTTATGAAAGCTAATAGGTACAATTGTGTTCTACAAATTGTTTCAAACCTAACGTAATTATTTAAAAATTATAGATTATTTTAATAGATTTTTTATTCCATTTATCAAGCCTTCCCAAGTATAAAGCAGTAGATCTATTCCAATTAGGATTAACATAGAGTAATGGTGAAAATTTGTAAGATGAATAAATTTAAAATACCGATTTCTGAGACAAAAATCTGTTTAGTCGTTTCAGAATAAAAACATAAGGAGTTATTTTTTACTAACATAATCTATATGATCACTCCATCTATATTAATGAGCATTTGATAACAGTGTCATTCATCAGCATAGAGTTGAATGTCACCTTTAAGCTTCGAAAAAGCTAAATAGTTTATAAAAATTTGTAACAAATCTGGCCCTAAAATGGAACATTCCGATACACCATTTTTTATGTTTTACGAGGGACGATGGAAAACATCAAAAGTCACTCAAAGGAACTGCACGAGGTTCCTCTGAGAAGTGTTGAACTCTAACCAACCAAAAGCACCCTTTAATACATAATAATATAATGTACAGCTTGGTTTCGGGGAAAAGGATGATGGATGGATTACTTGGAAAATTGGATATAGGATAATTGGGATTATGGAGGATGAAGGGAAAAATTTGGATAGATATTTTGAAGAAGGATGTTAGTGTTCTTCTTGAATTTCGATATCGTACACAAATGAATTACCAACTTTTGGGTTCACATGTGCGGGCAAAATGTTCCATAACCGCGACGTGCGCATGACAAACGAATTTCCGAATGCTGTGGTGCGCCATTTTGCCAGTTCGACAGTGTATGACAGTGTATTCACGTTAAACAACTTTGAGTGGAGGCATTATTTGTTTTATTTTTTTAGAACAGGTGTTCACCTCTACAAGGTATCTACAAAAGAGGGTCAATGACTTATAGTGAAGTTTCTTGCTGTTCTATTAATTTGGTGATTAATACCACAGCGGCTATGAAATTCATAGGAAGCTACAAGGGTGCTGTCATCTGCGAAACTATGGATTGGATTGAAGGTAATTGAAAGTAGTTCATTGATAAATATTAGAAGAGAGTGGGCGACAAAACCGATCCCTGAGGGGCACCAGCATTAATTATAAAATTGTCAGATGAATAACCATCGACCAGTACCCGAATCATGCGATTCGAAAGGAAATCTCTAATCCATTTTAAAAAGACTCTACCTAGTCCTAATGCTACGCATTTTGCTAATAAAGCAACATGCCAGACTCGGTCGAACGCTTTAGAAATATCCGGAGCCACTACATCAGACTCACCAGAATGGTGAAGGCTGATATTCCACTTTTCGCAAAGGTAAGTCATGAGATCACCGGTTGAATGATGGGCTCTGAACCCGTATTGTCGATCATGAAGCAAAGCTCTACGATCCAGATATTTCAAAAGCTTCTGGTTTTTTTTAATACCGCTTATGGCTTGATCAATTTTTTTTTTTTGTTTGTAAAATTTTTACATTGGCTAATTAACTAAATTTTTATCCTTTTAATTTCTATATATATCGTGTCAATATAAATACCGGTTGCTATGTCATCGGTGTCTTTAGAACTTTTTTTTAAAAAGATCTGAACCAAATGAAAGATTTCAAATAACGAAATAAATTTTCAAATATGTTACTTATACCAAGACCTCGCTGTTAAGCTGAATAAAATTGTAATAAATGTCCAATAAACCTTAATAAACATTTCTTTTGTAAACTTATGATCACTCCTCGATCACAGTGATGTATACTAGTTCCGCTGGTATTAATATTGGTGAATAACTATTATAATTCACCAACAATTATTAAGTATGTTGGTGAATTATAATAGTTATTGTTTAAAAAGTTTGTTTTTATAGGAGAATTATATACAAACACTCCATTTACTTATAATTAGAAGTTTGGAAAATTTTTATGATCGAAATAGTATGGAGTTTTTGATCTTTTTGCATTAAATTGCTTATTGTTTACACTCATAAATACAAGAGCACTAGGAATTTTTCTATAAAAACATTGTCTAATGATATATTTAAAGTATTGGCAGGGATTGTAAATGTTTTAATTTCGTTTGTTTTGTAATGATACTTTGTGTTTTTTTCTAATACAGTTTTGTGTGCTAACGACATATGTATTAGAATTGAAAGTAACATGTTTCATGCATAAATTCTCACATCAACATAATTTGAAAGTTGTGTGGGAGTATTGAAGAAATCTACATGTATTTTTCCCATCAATTCCATCCCCACAGAGTTATTATATAATTTTAGTCCTAATTTAAACAATTATTATTGTTACACATTAGATTTATCTAATTCCCAGCAGATGTTTCTGAATGTGTTTGACTGCTGGGAAATCGATACCATAGTTTAGCAAAGTTGGTAGGTATGTCTTGTAATAAAATAATGAATCGGACGGTGTGATGAATTTTTTTCACTTAATGTCACATTGCATTGTTTAATGATGGAGTGAAATAAATAATTTATAACACTTTATTGTATCAGTATGTATCAGTATTAGTTGCGGTTCATGTTTTGTCGTTTGCTCTATATTTTGGTTATTGATTTATAGTTTTTTAATATTTGAGCTTTGAACTTAATTATAGTCAGTGCTGGATTTTGTCTTCTACTACAGATTAACTGCAATTGATTAACCACAGATTTCCTTAAAGTTTTAATTCCGCTTTTGTCTTGATCAATAATTTTTTTTTTGTTTGTAAAATTTGTACATTATCTAGTTAACTAAATTTTTATCCATTTAATCTCTATATATATAGTGTTAATATTAGCACTGGTTGCTATTTCACCGCTGTGTTTAAAACTTCTTTTTAAAAAGATCCCAAGTAAATTTCCCAAGTAAATGAAAGATTTTGTTTCAAATAACAAAATAAATTTCAAATATGTTACCTATACCATAACCTCTCTGTAAAGCTGCATAAAATGTAGGTGTGCATAAAAATAAGGGTGTGCAATATCCTTGATTCCTTCTCCTACTTGCGAGGACTAATATCTCACGTAAGCTCCTTTCATGTTTGATATGATATCATATTTGAGTAGTAATATTTGTATTATTTTTGGCAATCAATGCTTTTTAAAGTTTAAAACAATTTTTGTTGTATAGTAGCTTTTAGCAAAATTTATTGTATCGCCGTAGGTATTGTTCACAAATTTTAATCGCTATGGTTTCAAATATATTTTTAGATATTTATAGATAATCTACAGTTTTCTATATTGATAGCTCTCAATATTCGTACTTCCAAAAACAGATGATTGAATATCAGAATAAATCATCACCATTCCATTTAGTAATGATTTTATCTTATAACTGCGATTAACTTTTATGTAGAATCTCTTTTCATCAAAAGTCTGGAATTTTCGAATTAAATGCTTTAGATTTTGATACTTATTTAAATGTCATACATAACATTATAATCTTTATGATTAGAGATTTCACGTATATCTCTTCATTCAAAATTTTTTTATAAGCGTTAGCAAAAAATGAAATCATTTAAATGTAATAATAATAATTATAGTTTATTTCCTTAATATAGCATTAAATTTACAATTCTTATACTATAACAAATGACACAATATGTCGGCTGTTAGTGTTTGGTAAGTAACTTTTCTATTATACTTAAGTTTTAATATTTAACTTCACTACATTTCTACTTTCACGTAACTACATAATCTATCAGTAATCACTTTATCAATGGTTAAATTCATTTCAAAGTGATCTCAAATCTAAAACATTTAAAATTTAATAAAAAATTTAAAATATTTGAGCCTTTAATGGCATGATTTTACGATTTGCAATAATTAAATGTTTTATTAAAGGCTTTAATATCATAATTATACAATTTTTCCCAATCCAGATCGTTTAGCCCATTTAAGGTATAAATTACCTCGTTTTGATTTAAAATTTCCCTTTGTAATTCTGTTAAACTAACCTTTAAATGTAATTTCGAATCATCATGTGAATAATATGTGTAGCCTATAGATTTTTTAGTTTTATTTTACCAAGAAACTTTTTACAAAAAGTTTCTTACAAAAACATTATACTGCCGAAAATTAACACATTTATCTTGGTAAAATTCATCTGTTTGTAGGAAATCGTTCAGATAAATTTCTAAAATACCATCTTTCCAATTTCCATTACTTAAATCGCAGTGAGTAGGTAATTTATTTTCTAATGAAACTAATGTATTGTCTGGAAAAAGTTTTAAGTTATAATTCTTAAACAATATTACATAGAAATCATTTTGATTGCTTTTTTAAAAATTCGAGCTAGATCTGTTATTAGAGCACCTTCTGGTGTTTTGAATATACGAAAATCAGAATTTCTATGTATCAGACATTTGCTTAAACCAAGCATCAATTATTTTGTTCATTTAGTGAACTATCACAAATAACTGAAAAAGTCATCATTTACAGTTAGTATATTAGTATAGTATGTTAGTAAATGATGATACTTAGATATTTAATTGGTCATTACCACTGTTAGTAACTACTAATTAATGTTAGTAATGATGTTAATGGTAATAAGAAACAAGAAAAAAACAAAGAAACTAACATGCAACTTAGATTAAAAATGACAGACTAATCATGCAGACTATGGAAATTAACCATGCTCACGTAAAGTCTGGCTCTCAGTGTTAATTTGTTAACGCTAATATCAAAGAGCTCAGACCTTGAGTTAGTCTATCTTAACATACGCGAAATAGGCTCAAACTTGCCTGTAGAATGTGTGACACATTAACTAGCTCGACCGCTCTCAAATTATTCAGATTTTCTCTAAACCTCATTTCTTCGGGAATAGATGGGGAGTTGATATCACCGCGAACAATCTGCTACACGAATATTATATCATCCGCTAGACGACGTGACTGGAAGCAGTACAAATTAATTAAAGAAAGTCTAGCTTCATGTGGGGGAAAACGTATAGGATCAGCCCAAGCAAGGTTGCGTAAAGCGAAACGAAGAAATCTTTTTTGGACCGATTCAATACCTGAAATATCTAAATCACGATATGGAGACCATACTTGGCTCGAGTATTCAAGTATAGGTCTTTCATAAGTAGTAAAAAGTTGCTTAGTGATGTAGGAATCAGAAAACTCTTTTGACGAACGCATAATAAATCTAAGAGCTGAGTTAGCTTTATTTATTATGGAGTTGTAGTGACTCTTGAAATCTTACCTACTAAATTTTATCTTACGTTGAGGGCGAAGTCATAATTAATTGTTGAGTTAGCTCGTAATATTGAAAAGCTCGTAATTAGGTATATGCTAACATTTAGTTTGAGATTGTTGTTTCGGCACCATGAGTGGAAGTTATAGTTTTGCAGATTTTGGTATCATCAGCGAAACTAAGAAGACGTGAGTGGGATAAACATAGGCGACTGTCATAGGTCGACACTATGAAAAATAAAGGACCTAGATGGCTGCCTTGTGCACTCTTGAATTTGCAACGTAAGTTGCAGAAATGGTAGATCTAAAAAGGAGCTACTGGTATGACCTATATGACAAATAAGACGATAACCAGCCTAGTCGTAGTCGTACGACTAAGGCTAGTCGTAGCCTTAACGACTTGAAAATCCTACTACTTAATGCTTTTCAAGCATAATTTTATAGGGAATTAGATCAAAGGCCTTACTGATATCCGTGAATACCACATCAACTTGTTTTTTAGTTTCCATTGTATTCAAAATATCAGAGACGAATTCAGTCATATTAGTAACTGTGGATAATGAAAGTGGATTGTTAATAAATGAAAGTTTCCAGGGCTCAGGGAAAGAGCCACATTGAATTGACAAATTGAATAATTTGCAAATGGGACCTACCAAATTTTGGGCAGAAAATTTTAATATTATTGGTGGAACTCCGTCGGGGCTGTACATGAGTTCATCTTTTAGAGCTAAGAGATGAGGCATTAAGATATCTTCAGTTATTACAATGGTCTTAATGTCAAAATTTGAAAGAGATGGAGGAACTATATTATCTAAATACGACTAATTTGGCTCAAAAATCCCGTTCTGGTAAGTACTGTTGAAGAATGTGGCAAAAAAGTTGGAAACAGTCTGCGAGTTATCTGATGTTGTTTCTTCGTAACGCAAAGCCGATAGGTAACCATCAGTCTTACGTTTACTATTAACAAAATCATAAAAACGTCGCGGATTAGAATAAAATTTCGATTTAATTCTGTCAATATAATTTTTATATAAAGTATCAGATAGGTTTTTGAATCTATTATAGATATCAAGAAAGGTGTTATAATGGGCAATGCAATTAGTTTCCATATATTTTTTCCATGAAAAATTTCGTTTGTTCCTCAAAGAAAGCAATTCTTTAGATGACCATGGCGCTGAGTAGTTAGAGTATTCATGAGATTTTGTAGGAATTTCTAAGGGAAAACATGTTGTTAGCATCTCATAAAACCGTTTAAGGTTGATGTTCAGAGTTGATGAAGAAAAAATTGATTCCAGACTGAGTGAGCTTATAAGTGAGTTTAAATATGTGAAATCAGTTTTGGCAAAATCAAACTTTAGATAATTTTCAGAAATAAAGGGGTCATTGGAGCAGTCAGTTAACATTGAGAAATATATCTATCGGAGGGTGATAGTCGTCTATATTAGTGAAAGTTAATTCGCTGGGGGATGCCCAACAGTTCTCATAATCTGAAGAAAAGCCGAGATCTAATTGTCTGCCTAAGTTTGTGACAGAACTAATTTGTTGTAGATCAAAGCTATTTAAGCCATCAATAAAAATTGATTTAAAGTTCAGTGAATATTACCTGCAATTAAGAAATTATTTGTATCAGACCATAACCACTTAACGTTTGGAAGATTGAAATCATCTAGAACTAGAAGACTATCAAAAGTAGCAAGTTACGGTAAATATTGTTTACCGAAATAATGAGCTCATTTCAACTCTCAGTTTTATTAGAATTACTAGGTGAAATATACACAAGTATAATGAATAAATTAGCTTTTAAGTGCCTAAAAGAAATTTGGACATTTTAAATAGGTCAGAAGATGGCAAATCGACTACACTGCTCAAAAGCGTTGTTTTGACAGCTAATATAACTCCACCACCGCGTTGGCCAAAAGAGGAGGTAATAATTCTATCAGTACGATAGACTAGAAAATCTTTAGAAAACAGTTCGTCACTATTGAAATTAGAGTTGAGCCAAGTTTCAGACAAGGCTAGAATATCGAGCGGAAGAGTCATAGATTTTAAAAACGCAGAGTGCGTTTTAGTACGTAGAGCTCTCACATTTTGGTGAAAGATCATAATTTCAAATTTTTCCGCAGTTCAAATTCTTTTATTAGTATTCCAGGAGGCCAGCTATTAAAATTTAAAATAAAGTGAAGTAAGCTATCTGGAATAGCTAATTTGAAAGAAGAACAGCGTTTTTAGAAATTGAAATACCATTACAAATAAAGTCAACATTAATAATGTTTGTTAGGTGGTGATATATATCACAAGGTTCTGTATTCGGATGCAAGTGTGAGATAAATATAAATTTATTATGGGGGACCACTTGGAGTTTGAGGGGAAGACGATTAACTTAAAGTAAAGTAACAGCATTGTTGTTATTATTATTATTATTATAATTATTATTATTATTATTATTATTATTATTATTATTATTATTATTATTATTATTATTATTATAATTATAATTATTATTATTATTGTTATTATTACTATTATCATTATTATTATTATTATTATTATTATTATTATTATTATCATTATTATTATTGTTATTGTTATTATTATTATTATCATTATTATTATTATTATTAGTATTATTATTATTATTATTATTAGTATTATTAGTATTATTATTATTATTGTTATTATTATTATTATTATTATCATTATTATTATTATTATTATTATTATTATTATTATATTATTATTATTATATTAGTACTGTTACTTCTGTTTTTTCGACTATTATCATAAATATTATTGCCATTATTATTAATATGTTTATTACTATTTTTAATTACAAAGTTACTATTTTTATTATTGCTAATATTATTATTACTATTATGGTTAATATTTTTCCTATTATAAGTATTACTACGATTATTCTTAGTTTTACCATTATTACTTCTACTATTGTTATTACTATTCAAATTATTATTATAACTATTATTACCGTTACTATTATTATTATTACTTCTAATATTATCATTCCTATTACTATGATCAATATTATTAATACTACCGCTACTAGCATTATTATTTTTATTATTATTGTTACTTTTATTATCACTACTAATATTATTATTATCATTATTATTGTTATTATTATTATTATTATTATTATCAATAATATTTCTATTATAATCACTGTTATTATTTATTTTATTATTACTACTATGATTCGCAACAATATTGTTAGAAAACGAGTTCGAACTTAAGTTCGGAGATATATCAATTAGTTCGTCCGTAATATGTATATTTTCGGACTGAACCGGAAGGGAAGATTTTATTTGAATTAAATCTCCACGAAGGTTGAAGGTTTGCTCAACCTCAGAACTGGACCATGTGAGTAGTTCCAAACCGTTAGAAGAGAAACCTATTAGAACGCTCGTATCACTCACGATAGAGTCATTACAGTTAGGAACTTGAAAGTTATTAGAATTTTTCAATTTATTGAAATCTTCCGTTAAGGATTCGAAGGCTAATGCTAGACTTTCAAAAGCTGTTTTAAGGGTATTATATTTTTGACCCATTTTCAACATGGACAGCTGCAAAGTTGCCGGAGAAGTTTTGAGGTAGGTTTCCCAATACCAGGCTAAATCTGGCGAATTTTTTACCGTATCGTCCAATGGTGCCTTACATTTAGGATGGAATAACCCCTCACAGCTACCAGCGCATGCACTTGTAGGCTCAGCATTTACGTCGCGACATGTGACCTTATTACACTTAGGCATTGTATGAAATGTGAAGAGAAAAAAATATAAATAAATAATAAAAGTGTCAAATTAAAGTCACCGTCGAATCAAATAGGTACTAAGTCGAAAATCAGAACTATTTTATTTACAATATAATGAAAATAAAATGAAAAATGAGAAAAAAAATAAAAAATTGACAACCACCGCACAAAAACTAATGTTGTCAACGCTTAATACTAAAAACGTGTGGTAACGCTTTAAAAAAAAAAAAAAAATTAACTAAATTACAACAAGAGTATAAATAATCAAAATAAACCGTTTGATTATTTATTTACTGTATTAAAAAAAAAAAATTATACTTATCATATGTAAAACTTCTTAAAATTGAAAATTTTAAAAAGTTTTATTTAAATTAAAAACAATTTACTAAACTAAATAAAAAATTTAATTTAAAAACTAAAATTTCATATTTACAAATTAAAAAATTTTAAAATTTAAAAATAAAAAAAATGTAAAGGAAATATAAGTATTAACATCATAAACAACCACTTTTAGCAAACGCCAGAGACCAACTGACGAATTTAAAGGTCTTTCAATTAATTTTGCATTTTTTTTTTATCTCATCTTGTGCTTACTTTTTACCAATATGTCCATCATCATAATTATCATCAATATCGCTTAAATTTAAACTTACATTTGATTGTTCTTTTTTAGGATCGTACTCGAAGACTTCATCTTTAATAAATGGAATGAAATTTGTTCGTGTATTTACTGTTTGATATGTAGGTGATATAGTTTCCGTATATACTTTCCATTTTGAAACTGGTTTAGTAAGAGTTGCTGCATCAAATGATTTACCAAATTATGAGTTTTCTGGTAATTTCTTTGTTAGCCTTTTATTTATTCCATATTTTGCCAATAGAAATCCCATTTGTGAAGTGGTTTTTTGTTTCATATCAGATAGTACATTTTTCATTTTTTTTTGGCCTAGTATGTTTAGATTTTTATCATCTTCAATTATATTTTTAAATTTGTGAAATATTTTAGGTGGCATAACAATCATTCGCTGCATTATGTCTTACTGAAAAATGTTCTTATTATTCGGCTTAATATAGTAGCAAATAATGTAGGTAAAAATCATCCATGCCAAATTAACATTTTTCGTTTCGTTTTTGTTCTGTTTTTTTGAACACGAGTTCAAATTATTTTTTATGTTTTTTTTAGTTTTGTTTTTGTGATGATGATAATTTGTTATTTTCGTTTAACCCGTTAATTGCATTTTCAGCAACATTTTTATTATATCATTATCGCAATATTTTAGAGTATT
The DNA here is from genome assembly GCA_947095535.1 of Poecilobothrus nobilitatus. Lineage (NCBI taxonomy): Eukaryota > Metazoa > Arthropoda > Insecta > Diptera > Dolichopodidae > Poecilobothrus > Poecilobothrus nobilitatus. The sequence goes on from OX352772.1 coordinate 93,762,978, forward strand.
TTTTTACGAAAATTATGTTGTTCTATAGCAAAAATCTATGATTTGTCTCGAGCGTTTTTAAAAAGCACCGGATATTTAGGATTTAATGAAATGTCTCGCGAGAATTTTCCCTGATAGAAAACGTTTTGTGGTACCAATATAATAGATAAATTACGGTGGTGCGAACCTTTAGTAAAAGTGCACATGTGTTTGCTTGCTGCGTCTAGCATTAAATCATCTAAAACAATTAAAGTAGGTTTATTTTAATTTCCACTAAACTCTTCCGAAATGTAGGTAAAGTCTATATCAGGAAAATCAATAGTTCTTGGAACCCCACACATTTCTGGGTTACAAACATTTATGGGTAACAGACAAATGTTGTTTTTCTACATTTTCCACGTCCCACAATCATAGTTGTAAACGTAAGTATGTCGATGTCGTTTCGCGTTTCAAAAGTGATTATTGAATAAGAGATGAAGTAGTTTTATTCTTCTAATATATAAAAGCAAAAAATGTTTGCCATATACATTCATTTATGAAATGGATACGCAAAAATTAGGAAACTGCTTATACAATTATTATTTTCTATTTTTATACGAACATAAGCAACGTATTTTGAATAAATACATAAAGGATTTTGATCATTTACGGAACTCATTTTACTCTTTCCCTTTGGGCTTACGACAATTCATTGACTGGATAAGTATCCGATCTTGTACAGAAAACTTTTATAGAATGTTCCTATATAGAAAACTATAAAATCGAACTGAAGAAACTTATTTGATAGTACAAGCAAAATATCAAGGCAACAAATAGTAAATACGTAGATCGGAAATACGTAGATCAGTCAGACGAAATTTTAGCTGAACATAATTTATCCGAAAAAGTTTTAAGCATATTTTGCATTGATTTACTTGAAACGATTCCATATGCGAGACTTAATAATGGATATAAATATTTGTTAACTGGTATGATATATTTTCTAAATATATATATGCTGAACTAGTTAGAAATAAAACTGCTGTTAGTGTTTTACTCGCTATGTTTTAGTAATCCAGTACGCTCTTACAATACCAAAGAATATACATTCCGATCAGAGCAAAGATATTTTCAATAAAAATTTTCAAGATCTCATGACAAAGATGAAAATTAATCACTAGGTATCACATATAGAATGTTTAGTAGAACGTTTTAATCCTACCTTAAAAATCAGGTGTGGAAACAGTTTAGTTACCTGTAGTGTTTTAGGATATTCTTTTGTAAGTAAGAATAAGAAAAATTGCTTATATTGTTAAAAATCTTTTTATTGTATTGTTATTACATTTTTATTATATTTAATTTTACACTTTATTCTATGATTATTATTTTATTTGTCGAAAGTACATCTTTGCACTTCTTAACTTCTAATGCTCTCATATCTATTCTTAAAAGACTTTTATAACTTATTTTCTTACATATGAAAAAGAATAGAATTTACAAAAATAGATCATGCTGGCAATGCAAACCAGCATTTACAAAATATTCAAGGTCTTTTAAAAAGAAGAACTAAATTCATTCAATAATTTAGTTCAAAATTGCAATGTGATCATTCGGTGACCTGAATTAAGGACCCAAGATTTTATTTCTCTTTCTCTCTATAAGAAATAAAGCCCTGGGGTGTTGTTTTTCTTGCAATTGAATCTTCGATTTCTTCAGAAATAAAGCTCCGAGTTATTATTTCTTATTAAATATGTAATAAAATCCATTTTTGTAATATTCAAACCAAAAAAATTTAAAAATATAAACTTATATATAAGTAAATATTAGATGTAAAACAATATGTATTTAATATTTATATATTTGTCTATGCGAGATTATATAGTAGGAAGCATATTTAAGTTGGTTAAAAAATCAAAGTTCATCCTTTTTCCAGAGTATTTATGAATTCATGTATGCGCGACTTTGGTTACGAAATCAGGATTGCCCTTTTTTTCAAAATCTTTATATATTTCTATTTCATTTTTTAAAATGAATGGTGAATGGTGAATGGTGTCTTGCAATAAATGCAAAGCTAAAATAAAAGGTGAAACGGGAATTCAATGTTCGGGAGTGTGTAAAAAAGTTTTTCATGAAGCTTGGAAATGTTCAGGATTGGATCAATCGACGATTAATAATGTGTATGCAAACAACAATGTGAGATTCATTTGTGACGATTGCATATTATGCATATAAAATGTGGGTTTGGTTCTACAAAACATGGATTCTGCAGTAACAAAAAATAATGAACATTTAAAGGAGTATAAAAGTGAATTTGAAGCTGCTATTAAAAGAAACGAAAGTGAAGTCATAAATTTACTGAGAACTATAGAGTCGGGTTTTACGAAAATATTGGAAGAAATTAAGAGTGAACAAGAAATGGAGCTACATAAGATGGAAAAAATTACTGAAGTCTTCAGAATACAAAGCGATAAGGTAAATGAATCGTTTATTAATGTAATAAAAAAAAAGAATAATGTAATTAACGACAATAATATAAATGTGAGTCAAACTGTATCATTTGCTGATATGGTAAAAAATTCGAAACATATTGGAATGAAAATGAAAAAAGAATTACCTTTGATTGTTAAGCCAAAAAACAAACAAAAAAGTGAAAAAACGAAAAGCGATTTAAATACAAAGGTTGATCCAAAAGATTTTAAAATTAAGAACATAGAAAATAAACCAAACGGAGCAATATTAATTGAAACAGATACAATTGAAGAACGTGAAAAAATAAAAATCGAATTAGAAAAAAAAATGACGGACAGTTACGAAATAAAAATACCAACGGTCATTAAACCACAAATTGAACTAGTTCATATGAATAACAAATTTAGTAATGCTGAAATAATAGAGAAACTTAAAAAGTAGAACTCGTTTATGGAAATGTGTGATATTAAAGTAGTAAAAACATACGAGCTGAACAAATACAATAAAGTAGTATACAACGTAAATTGAAGTAGATAAAGAAATTTTCCCAAAAATACTTGCGAACGAAAAATTATGTATAGGATGGGAAAGATGCAAGGTGTTTGATGCTATAAATATACGAAGCTGCTACAAATGTAAAAGGTTCAACCATAAATCGGTGGATTGCAAGAACGAGGAAACATGTCTAAAATGTCACCAAGAACATAAAACTAACGAATGTAACAAAGAGGAAATAAATAAATGCACAAATTGTATAAAATACAAGGAGAAACTAAAATTAAATATGGATATTAATCATAGGACACTTAGTAAATTACGTCCAGCATATCAATATAAATTAGGTTTAAAAAAAAACGCCATTGGATAGCAATTACTAGCCATACTAGCAATTAAAGAATATATTTGTTGATCAAATAAATCATGAAAACTGTATGCAAAGCCATAAAGAAAATACAAATAAAAATAATTATGAACTAAAACATTATATAATTAACGATAGAATTAATCATAATGCTAAAAATTTAGAAGAAGATAACACTGGCTCTAAATTAAAAGAAGATATTAATTATAAAAGTAAAGATGATAGTAGTATAAAAGCTCACAATTAAAAAAAAAAAAAAAAATTCAAATAATATATTTAGTTATATTCCTAAACTATAGTCAAAAAGAAGCTCTTCATTAAATCAAAATCACGATTTTAAAAATCCAAATATTAATAATTGTAATGATAAAAAAAATGTTAACACATTTTGCGATAATAGTAAGAACAACAATAATAGTACCAGTAGTGTTAATAGTCATAATGGGCAAACAAACACTAATTCTAAGTATCTCAACTGGAATAAAGGAGAAACATTGAATCAACAAACCAGTAATTTGGAGGAAAGTAACTACAAGAACATTCAAGATAACCAAAAAAACTACATTGATCCAATGGTTCCTCCAATTGTTAGATTAACAAAAAAAGCAGTGGAAAATGGGGATAGCATATATGTACTTTCAAGATTACGTGCTCATAGAATATATACTAACGTAAGGTTATTTTTGTCGTTTTTCCATGATCAGGATGATATATGTTATGATGGTATGACAAAAACTAACATAATAGTACTTATCAATCAGGAAGGACTTCCTACAAATTATGAAGACTTAGGTAAATTATATGATAAATATCACGAAAATACAGGAATAACAGCCAAACATGTAGCAAAAGACCTAACAACATACAGAAGCCATATATACAACAAATACAGGGAGCATCTTCAGAAAATAAGGGATTCGTGGCAAAACTATTTAATAGCAAACTGATGGAACACACAAAAGAACAAAATATAAGTGAATTAAAAATTTTATACGTAAACATATGTAGTATCAGAAACAAATTTTATGAACTGGAAGCGACTATACAGGAAATTAATAATATTGATATAGTGATATTAAATGAAGTTTGGATTTACGATAATGAAAAGACTTAGTTTAATTTACCAAATTATAAAGTTATTTTTAACTGAGAAATCAAAACCGAGGTGGTGGTACTGCTATATATATATAAAAAGAAATTAATTTTAACATAATTGTCCAAGAGGAATTACACAATCTAACCATCATTGAGTAACCAAACTAAGTAAAAAACCAATGCAAAAAATAACTAAAGTCAAAATAGATTATAACAATATGCTTGAAATTGTAAGATCTAAAATTGAAAAGGAGAATATCGATCAAATTCATCAATTAATAGACATTATACAAGCAGCGAAGGAACTGAGCACTAAAAGTTATTCTATAAAAACAAGAAACAATCATTGGATAAATGAAAATATACTATATAATATGACAAGGGGGAGAAAATTATATGATGCCTACAAGAAAGATAAAAATAACATAGAGAAAAAAAACAAATATTTTAGGTCTAAAAAATTAACTACGGAGTTAATACGAAAAGCCAAAAAAGATCACCTAGAAAGAAGTATAGCGGAAGCTGGTAACGATTCAAGAAAACTGTGGAGAGTAATAAACAATACAATAAGGAATAACATGAACAATGAAGAAAGGGAATATATAAGCACTATACGAATGGATACGGGAAATTATACGGAAAATCATTGTGAAATAGCAACAACTATGAATAAATTTTCAATCAAATAGGCGAGGAAATAATAAAAAATAACAAGGCGACCTATACTAATTATACTGCAATAAGTAATATAATTAATCATAAGTCAATTTTTTTAGAGCCTACAAATGAAAATGAAATATTTAATATAATAATGGGCATAAATAAAAATGTCGCAGCAGGATTGGATACAATTACAGTGAAAGATATACAAGCTCTTGCATCAGAATCAAAAAGCCATTGTCAAATATAGTAAACAAATATAAGTCAAATATAGTAAAAGTTTATCGATGGGTATATTTCCTAACTGCTTGAAAGAAGCTATAATAACCCCAGTTTACAACAGTGGATCGAAAACGGATTGTGGAAATTATAGACCAATATCCATACTAAACTCATTAAGTAAAATTTTTGAAAAAGTAATTAATATGAGAATAAGAGCCTTTGTAAACAAAACAATTGGATTTGACAACAATCAGTATGGTTTTTTAGAAAATAGTGGGACCGAATCAGCTGTTAGTACTACACTTGAACAAATACAAGAAGCACTTGATGAAGGAAAATATGTAGCAGCAATCTTTGTAGATTTAACTAAAGCATTTGATGTTGTAAATCATGAAAAACTCTTAAATATTATAGAGGATATAGGGATAAGAGGTGTAGCATAAAATTTATTAAAAGATTACTTAATAAATAGAACGCAATGTATGAGAATTAACAATACACTGAGTGGTAATCTGCCTATAAAAATTGGAGTACCACAAGGATCAATAATGGGCCCTCTATTATATTTACTATACATCATTAATATGGCTAACTGTGGCATATTGTCAAAATATAATATTTATGGTGATGACACAAATATTATTGCTAAGGCAAGCACTCTTTCTGAATTAGAAACTGCACTAAATGAGGACTTGGAAAAATTTTGTAATTGGCTGAAATTTAATGAACTTATTATGAATATAAAAAAAACCGATTATATGATTTTTACGCCTGATCTGAGAAGCGGTGATGAAATTAACATAAAAATTAACAATCAGTCACTAATCAGAGCACATGATGTAAAATATTTGGGAGTCACTATTGATGAAAATCTAAAATGGCATAAGCAGATAAAACAAATTAAAAATAGTGTAATTCCTATAGTAATGGTTATCAGAAAATTAGGGGGAGTTCCTAAGAAAGTAGCTAAACTCATCTATAATGGACATATTTTATCCAAAATTAGATATAACATTACTAGCTGCAGTTCAAGTTTTTATCTAAAACAAATTGGTACAATAATGAAGCACTAAAAATCTTATATAAGATGGATATGAGATGTAGCACAAAAAATCTATATATGGTGACAGAAGAATTAGATATTAATCAACTAATCTACTTCGAAAAGGGTAAATATATATTGTAAATAAAAAACTAAAGTCAAATTGGATACTAAATAAACGAAACGAAATACATAATTATAACACAAAAAACAAATTTAAACTAAATATACCCAAAGCTAGAACGTCCACTAAACACAATAGTTAGAAAAATAGCGCAGTTAAATTATATAACAATTTACCGGATTACATAAAGAATTACAAAAATGCTGAAAAGTTCAAATCATCTCTAAAGAAGCATATTAAAAATTTTGTATACTATAAGTATGTATTATTACTAGGTTAATTGTACATTAATTTAGATATAAAGATTAAGATTAATTTAATTTCTTTTACACAATGTTAAATTGTCTGAAATTAAATAAAAATAAATAAATAAAAAAAAAAAAAAAAAACCATATGATAAATTATACTTTAAGCTACTTATACTTATTACTTATTGAAAGTAAAATAATAATAATAAATTGGAGTGGCACATTACATACCAAAAAAATTGCAAATGTATACCTTTACAAAATTTTTTTACAATTTTTTACAATTCAGCAAACCATTGTACAATTGAACCAGGATACAAGGAAAAATGGATATTAAGAAATATTTACAACAAATTAAAACTATACGGAAAAGCAAAATATAAAGTTGGAGATTACGTTCGGATAAGAAAATTCAAAGGAATTTTTGCAACGGGTTATCAACCCAATTGGTCAACATAAATTTTTACAAAGAACTGACCGACCCAACATACAATTTACTTGATTACACAAAAAACCGAATAACGTATCATTTTAAAGCAAATTAATAAAATTCGACATGTGTATCTTGTAGAAAAAAATTAAAAAAAAACCAAATAAAGTTTTAGTTAAATTGCTTGGTTTTCCTAAAAAACATGATTCATGGATAAACAAGCAAAATACTTAATACTCTATAAACAAAATATTTTCATTTATTTATTTTTTTACATTAAATCAAGTTTAATATGAAAGTTCAATATCAAGAAAATTGTTTAAATCATTATATTAATCGGAAAGCATAAATTTTTGCCCTTCTTTTTAGCCAAAACTCCGGGCAATTTTTTATGATCAATTAAGCTCATTGGAAAGATATTTTTCAGGAGAAGTGCACAAACTTATTTGTTTTTAAATCGGACTGGTAGTTTAGGAAATATAACCCTTTGAAATGTCAAAAACATATAAACATTTTACACGACTTTACGTATTTACATCTTAATTCCTTCTTTCTTTTAATACGTACTGCTTTTTATTAGTTCGCAAATCGTAGTTCATATTTATTTATACTTCAGAATGTATTTATAATTTTAGAGAATTAGAATTAACCCACGCATATAAATATGACCGACTATAGCTACAGACTGTAGAATATAAATATAGAAGAAGGGCGACGGGTCAAGAGGGCCCGGACCATTATATCCTTAGATGTTATGGCCCATCAACGGTGGGACATAATGCCCAAATTTAGTTTGGGGATAATATTCCATTAGTCAGAATACCCTTAAATTGGTGGGACATAAGAGCATAATAATTTTTGTTATTTTTTGATGTTACGACCCATCAAAATGCGACCAAAATTTAGGATAGTATGACCTGAAAAATGATAAAGAAAAAAATATAAGTATAAAAAATAATACTTCTGTTAGATAAACAACTTTTATATAATATTATTTATTATGTTACAAAGTTTAACTAAAACTCCCTCGTATATTATATGTAATATAGCACATTTATACTCTTGTCAAAAAATAAGTAAAGTAAAACACTTTTTTTAACGCCCACTATTTGAAAAGCTTTCAATATTTATGCAAGAAGAATAATTAGGAGAGATTTTAGAATTGGGAAAAATTTTTTGAATATTAGAAAAAAAAAGTGAAAACACACAGTACAAACTTGTATACACTTAATTAACCATAATAAACCAATACCATAAAATATTAAACAGAACAATAATATTATAATTTTACACTTACACGTATGTATTTTGTTTCAAAAGCAAATTATTATTTTGTGAGCACGTACGATTTTTTTTCTTCGATTATTTTTCTTTGATTATCAAAGATTATCTATTACAATAAGATATGCCACTCTTTTTCTACACATATTATTGCATTTCTTACAACTACCTAAACAAAAGAAACCCATTGGTAAAAGTATGTAAACCATTAGTAAATATATGTTACTTCGTTTCAAATCCATTCTGTTATTGAAATTACTGTAAGAGAGAAAATGAACGAAATATTGTTTAGGTAGTATTTTCACAATGCTCTTTTAAAGGCGCAGTTTTGTTACTGTGTCTATGGATTGTTATAATACAAAGTATAGGAATATTTAAAATAGAATCGCAATGTATTTTTAAATGCGCAACTTTGTTTAATTTTATACATAGTGTACATAGTGGCAAAAAATAATAATACCCAATCGAAAGTATTTTAGATTATTAATTGAAATTTTTTGAAATTAAATAAAAAAGTAATAATCGAAAGTGTTTTAAATTGTTTATTGAAATTTAAATATGAAAAATGTATTTTAATCAGGTCTTCTGAAAATTTTATGTAGATATTATTTAAATAGTTTAGAAAATAAATTTATTAAATATTTTATTAAAATTAGTGCAGAAAAAGATTTAAAATATAAATGATAAGAACGTCTAAAAATGATTTTAATTATGACTGTTGTAATAAATGTAAGAAATCTTATTTTATAAAACTATATACATACAGTCAGTTTCAATATTATTTACATACCACCAAATTTTGTTGTGACTGTGAACTGAAATCAAAATATCTTTTACAATTTTTATCAAATTGAACTTAAATTTTATTTATAAATTCTTTACTATTTTTTTAACAATTCTAAAAAATAACGACGACAAAAAGTTTAAAAACAAAATAATAACACACAAAGCAAAAATTTCATAATTATTTGCACACTTGTCAAGTGTTCAACATTATTTACACTTTGTAATAAAAAACTAAAAAAAATATAATTCTGAAAACTAAGAAGGTGACTACATCAGCTAACTTATTTATTGTAGTAGAGATTTTATAGACATTTAAGTTTTATTTTTTATGATAATAAGGTAATTAAAAAGAATAAAAATGCCACGAAGTAAAGAGTTAATTTTTGAAACACGTTTAGCGATCGTTGCTGATTATAAAAGTGGAATTTCGGCTTCTGAGCCTTCAAAAATATACAAATGTCACAAGCGTACGGCTAATTATCAATTCTCCAAAAAAATTAATAAAAAAAGCCTTCTATATGTAGCTGGAAGAGGCAAGAAAAGGGTAACAAATGAGAAAGAAGATATTCATATTTTTGGATATGTAAAGAGAAATCCGACCGAAAGTTTGAGAAATATTCAAAAAAATGTTAACCGTAACAAAAAGAAAGAAATAAGCAAAACAACAATTAGGAGAAGGCTCAAAGAAAAGAAAATTAAAGCGTATGTGTCTCGAAAACAGTCTTACATTTCTTTTAAAAGGCTGGAATTTGCTTTGGAGTATAAAAATAAACCTTAAAGAATTTTGGAGGCGTATATTGTGAACGGACGAAACAGCTGTTTCATTAGATGGGATCTATGGTAAGAATTTTTATCATTACCACCCAAGTGAAAAGGAAAAACGAGCTGTAAATTTTTCAACACATCATCCAAATGTAGGAAAAATCATTTTGTGGGGATGTGGCTCTTATAATGGTTTTGGTTCACTTGCCGTATGCCCAGAAAAGATGAACGCAGCCGAGTATGTGCATATTCTGAATGATGTTGCACTTTTGCAGGTACCGAATTGATTGACCAGGATTTTATATTGCAATGCTCCCATTCATAAAGCAAGATGCATAACGCAATTTTTATGTGTTAAAATGGCTTCCATTGTGTACAAAATATGTTAAAATGGCCTCCACAGAGCCCTGATCTTAACATAATTGAAAATGTTTGGCATAAGATGAAGTCTACAATTCCATAAAAAATTTCAAAATTAAAAGAAGAGGAACATGCTGACGCTTTGAGGACTGGGAATCAAATAGACTCCCAAATGTTAAGAAATTTAGTAGACTCCATATCGAAACGTCTTCAAGAGGTAATAGCTGCAAAGGGTGGAAATACAAAATATTAATTAATTCCACTTACATCAGAAATGCCTCCTTATAGTCTCCAGAATTATATTTTTTTATTTTTTTATTACGATGTGTAAATAATATTGAAATACTTAATGCGTGTGCAAATAATTTTGAAGTTTTTATTTTTTTTTTTGTAACTTTTTTGTTTTTAAACTTTTTTTTGTTGTTGAAAAAATAATAAAGAACTTGTAAATTAAATTGAGTTCAACTTGATAAAAATTGTAGAAGATATTTTGATTTCATTTCATAGTCCCAACAAAATTTGGTGGTGTGTAAATAATATTGAAACTGACTTTATATTTATACTCTTTACTTCAAATTTATTAAAAATTTATTACATTTATTTACTTCAAATTTATTTAATTTATTACAAATTTATTTAAATTTATGTTAAAGTCTTTTTTAATATTATATTTCTTTTTTTTCAAATTCAAATTTGTCCAAATTTTCAAAATCAATTTTGTCTGTTATTCAAATCAAATTCTTTTTTAAGGGTGAATTTCAGGAGAATTATCGCAAATTTGGAAAGAGCTAAATATAATGTACTACCAGTGTAAAAGAGGGAGAAAAAAAATTATATTATTATAAAATGTTACAGCAACACTTGATAGTTAAAAATGTACATAACCTAATTTATTAATGTTTATATTCATATATAGCTAAAAATTTAAAATTTTTTATTTATTTTTTATTTTTTTGACACTTCAAAATTTATATGTCATGTGATGCCATGGGAGTGATAATTTTTTTTGTAAAATATACAATTTTTGCATATACCTATACTTATGTATTAAAAATATGCACGATATTTATAGCAAAATATATTCAGAGAACATATTTTTATGGTTATTTTCTTGGATATTTTCAAATGTTTGATGGATATTTTTTTTAGCTTTATCTCTTTCAAACACATATTATTTTTGTATCTTCTGCCTATGATTTAATATTTTTGTGGATATATCGGTTTAATGAAAACCTGTTTTTAAGCTTTTTTAAATCAAAAAAAAAAACGTAAATTTCTAAATTTTGACGACATTGATTTTAAAAATTTGATAAATTTGATTTTGAAATTTGGACGAATTTGATTTTGAAAAAAGACAAATATAATGTTAAAAAGGACAAATTTGAAGTGAAAAGAGTATATTAGAGTCAGAATTTATAATTTAATAAAAAAAACTTTAATAAAAATGTTAAAGAATTTGATATAAGACATAAAATGTTAGGTATTCCACATTTGAAAAAATATAATATAATATTTTAAAATCCTATTTTGATTCCTTATACTTTTCTCTACAGCTTCAGATTATTTGTTTCAGTAAATCGTTTTTAAAATTTTGGATTAAATATTCTAAAACCAAAAAAAATTTTTTTTTTCAAATCTTAAATCTACAATTTATTTTGCGTTTTACACTTTCGACACACTTTGCTGTATAGTGAGTTTTCATAAGCTAAGTCGTTTCATATCAGTTTTTTGTCTTGTTTTCATGCCCAATCTCTTGGTTAAAATTTCTTAATGAATGTGTAAATAAAGATAGATATGTAAAGAAATGAGGAAGAATACAGTTGCCTTTGTCAACTCTTTGTTCACAGCCTGTCACTCTGCTTACAATATTATTTTTTTAATATTTTAGTATTTTAAAATAATTTGGGTGAATTTTATAATTTCTAGAACTATGGGTTGTACATATATTCAAACTATATATTTATACATTCTTCAAAAACAGATTTTAACCTTCCACATAACGATTATCAATCCAAAACTTTTTCAAATATTTATAGTATCATTTAATACTAAGCGGTAAATGTACATTAAATTTACTTAGTACAAAATAGTAAATATAATTTTAAATATTATATTATATTAATGCGTACATAGTATATTTATATTGTTATAAGTATATCGCCATACATTGCATTATTTCTTTAAAAATATTTTCATTCATAGAATAATTTCTTATAATTACAATAAAATACATATATATATGTAAATACGGCGCTATATAATATACATCTATACTCTTATCATTCATTCATCAGTGGCATATACGATATGTAAATAAACATGATATTATATAAGTATGTATGTATGTCAATATCAATATCATATCATATAAATAAAATATCAATATCATATAAATAAAAATTCTTCAAGCAACCGTTATGTTGTTTATTTATTTACTTTTCTTTGTACTACGCATTATATCCTCAACAATTTCAAATTATCGAGTAAAACAAAATGCAAAAAATTCGTTAAAGAAATTTGTTAGAAAATTTGAAAAAATCAAGTAACAGTTTCGTCAATTATAAAGTAACCCTGTATTATTAAAAAAAGTTGTTAACAGAAATAGGAGTATGTTGAAGCTTTAATTTTTATGTATTACTACAAAAAAATGTTAACAGGTGTTCACGTTACAGATATTTAAAAATAGAAAATTTTCACTCCTTACAGCTCCTAAACAAGGGGTGATACAAAAAAATTTCTGAAATGACTCATACTTATTTTCATCTAACTTCTGTCAAAATTTCAAGTTTCTTACTTAAACCGTTTAGAAGATAGAAGGATTAAAGGATTTTGCAATGATTCAGTTTCGCATAACGGTAAATTAAGACACCGTATAGCACAAATATATATTTATTATATACATGTTTGTAAAGCACATAATGGCACCTAGCGTTTGGAATTTTCAGATTGAAGATATTCCTTATAGAACTTGTGTTATTACAATTTAAATATAGAGATTTTTGGGGGCTTTGGGGGGACGTAGCTCCTTAACGGGTGGGGCTACAGAAAAATTATTATTAACATAAAATTAATATTTTTATGATATCTATCAGCAGTTAAAATTTCATGGCTCTATTTCAAAAAAATTGTGTAGATCTAATAGTTAGTTGTTTGGGAGCTACCCGAAGTTTTGGTCGGAACTCAACCAAAAAAAAATAAGGAACCTACAAATTGCTCGCAGAATATTTTGTGTAAATTTCAAGATTCCAGCGTGCTGACGGACGGACGGACATGGCTTAATCGACTCAGAATTTCATTTGAAGGTATATCTAGCTCGCTTATTTCGAAGTGTTACAAACGGACGAGTAATTTTATTATACCCGATCCAGGTAATTTTATTATACCCGATTATATTATCTTTAATACCAGCAAAATAAATTCCATACGTATTAAAAAATTTTAAATTTGGCAACATGTTTCTAATTTCAATTATTTATCAAACGTTGCGATACAAAATAATTTAGCAACATAAGAATTAAGTTAAAAACTGTTTTCTTTGTCACAAAATTTTGTTCGTAATGAGACATACTACTTATATATACATAATCTTTGTTTGTATGGAGTTATATTTTTAATTAATTTTTCTATTTGCTTACTCCAATTTGATTTACTATCAACTATTAGACCTAGATAATTGGAGTTTTGACAAATTTTATAGTTATAGTTCTATAATTATACTGAAAGCAGTTTATAGATTACGTGGCTTATTTTTAAACATTAGTATTTTAGTCTTTTTTAGATTTAATAAAAATCGGTGTTTAGTTAGCCACTTCTCAATTAACTGTAAATCATGTTGAATAGATGAATGAATGTTACCCTCAGAGTTGTCTGCATATTTTATTACACCATCATTTGCGAATACCTGAATGCAGCCAACAATATATAATATGAAAAGTAAATTTGAAAAACAATATATAATTTGAAAAGTAATGAGCCTGTTATTAATCCTTGCGGAACACTTTTTGGTATTGTTTTTTCAACACTAAAGCTGTTGTTTATGCGGACTTTTTATTCAAGATCTCGAAGATATAATTTGGAAAAAACTTAATTGACCTGAGAAATACACAGCTATGGTGTTAGATTTTTTTTCGAAACTAAACTTATTTTGACTGAGTATAGGATTATTTTTAACAAAAATATTATGCGAATTTTGAATAATTTTTTCAAAAACTTTTAAAAAGCCAAGTAACACAGAAATAGGCTGATAATAAAAACAGTCTGTTGCTACTTCACCTTTGTAAATGGGCGTCACAAAAGCTGTTTTTAATGAATTTGGATAAACATTTGATTGGCGTGCATTATTAATCAGGTCAGCTAAAGCGGAAGCCAAAAATTCCGAAAATTATATTTTAATTTAGTTGAAATATTATCGTAACCAGTAGCAGCTGCCGATTTCATAGATTGAATGATTTCAGATATTTCTTCTACGTTAGCAGGAGAAAGGTCAAAATCAGTATAGATATTTCTACTGAATTTCTTCATTTTATTTTTATAAAACGCTGAAAATATTCTTTATAAAGTCGGACTATTTAACTCAACGCCATATTTAAACTATAACTTAAGAATTAATAATAGAAATTTTGCTTCGATTCCTCGAATTTCTCATTTTGGTCACTTCTTTGATATTCTTGCTTCAAAAGTTTTTAATAAACTTCCTAGCTATATAAGAAATGACAGAAATCCTTTTTTTCTTCTAATGTACGTCAAAGGCTTTTACAATTTAACATATCAGAAATTGAAGATTTATCTACAAATTTAATATAATTTTTTTCATTATATCTTTACTTATATTCTCTTTGTGTTCGTCCTCAAATTTTCAAATGTTTATATTTTTTTATATTGAAATTGTTTTTATAATTTTTAAATTACTGTACACTTATTTTTTATATTTGTTACTTCTTTTAACCACACTGTAAGTTTGTAAATTTACCTTTTGATTTAATATAAGAAGTTTTTGCTTTTTATATAGTTTTGGACTGTTCCATAGCCACTTATAAATATTGGTATAAAAGACGGACCTTCTTTTAATTATTTCCTAGATTTAAATAACATTCCTAAGCTATTTATAATTTGTTATATGTATTTTAGCTATTGATCACATATGTATATTTTTTTATTTGAAAATAAATAAATAAAATGAAAAAAAAAATGCAAAATGAAAAAAAGATAATTTAAATCAAAGCTATCAATTGGAATATTTATTTCTTTAGCTGTCTCAGTAGCTAAAGAAATAAATATTCTTGTAGCAATTTTATTTTCGAGTTCAAGTATCATGGATTTATGATATAATATTTTTATTGTTTGGTTTGAATTAGAGATTTTAGAATTTAACATAATGTGTTTATAGCAATCCCAAAGCTTCGAACTCTTCGAGTTGTTAATTACTAAATTAGAAAAAGCTGCGATTATCAAAGTTTTAACTCTGTGTTTGTATTTTTCGTATAGTGTTGCAGTATGTGCATCTTTCGGATATTTTTTTATAAACTTAAACAATGTATCTCTTATTTTCATTAGATTTAAGATTTCTTGAGTAATCGAAGCTGTTTTCTTATTTTTTTATCGGAATAATTTGGGTGTTAATAATTATATGTGTTGAATAATCTATATTTAATAGATGATTTATGCTTGTAACATCAAAGGCCATTAAATATAAAAAATTGCGTGTTGGAATTTAGTAAATATATAAACCATTTCATTATAGTTAAATTAATCTCATTAAGTGAGTGGTTGTTGAGAACCATTAAAAGAAACAAAAACGAAAAATTGACAAGCAATTAATTTATTGTTGAAAAATAATAAAATCAAAAAACTAAAAATAAATATAAGAGAAATTGCTGAATATCCAATTAAAATTTGTTGTCTAAAAATTGGTCACAGTGGCAAAATTTTCTGCTTCATTAGCATCAGCTATATTTTGGCTTTAATATTATTTTGCTAATTTTGACAAAATTATTACTAAAAAAGTTGTATAATTTTGACTGATTGGCAAACTCTTTTTAGCATTTATTAATGCTGAATACTTTGTGTTATATAGTCATTTTTAATGCTAATTGGCTTTTGTCTTAAATATTTAAATAGCATTATTGGCAATATAACTTTTAAGTAGACTATTTTACTTTAATTGCTATACATTAGCACTATACATTTTAATAGTGTCATTTCAGTTAAATTGCCATAGAAACTATTAATAAACTAAAATACAAAATATTTATTATTCAGTAATATAGACATGATTTTAATATAACTGTTTTAATGGCTAAATAATTATATTAGCTAATTAGATTTTAATGAAATATATTTATATTTGAAATAAACGAGAAAGAATGTAGTGAAGTAGACCTTGTCAACTCTGGGATACCCGTATGAACGTAATATATCATGTTTCTATAAAACTTGATCATCTTTTAAAAAATTTCTAATATTTTAGTACCGACGTTAACTACCGAGATATATTTATGTAAATTGCGGAGTTGTGTGACAACTAAAAAATTGTTGAGGGGAAAAATGTATTGTTAAAAATTGCAAAAAAAAATCAATGCCAATATTGCGGAAAGTGATATAAAAAATTTCTTACCAATACATTCACGCAATACTAATAATAGATCAAAGCAGTTGTATAAAGTTGAATTAAATTCAGAAAGAGCTAGAGGATGAACTCATGTTAAAAAAAACGTTCCTACAAGCATCTATTTACGGATGAAATTGGTGGAGCTCAACAGGAAAATAATTAAATATTTTTTCGGTGCGATCTTACGTCGCTACGAAGAAAACTGTATTACGAGGCTAAAGAAATCAAGACAAGTCAAAATATGCAATTTCTCTAGATCAAAGATGGGAACATTTTCTTACGAGAAAAGCAGGATTCTAAGGTATACTCAATCAATTAATCATAATATTAACTTTATTAAATCTATTTATAATAACATTAAGTAACCTTTTTAACACCATTTTAATTTTAATTAACATAATGAAAACAAATTATTCCAACCTAGCAACTGCAATAATATTTTATTCTTGGTACATAGTTAAAACCACTATATACTTTGACCATCATTTACTTTGATACTAAATGGTATTTTCTCCTGTAAATTTAATAAATTTGATATTTTAATACAAAAAAAACTTTCTTATTCACAAATAATTTTTGTTATATTTTCTTATTTTTTATTATTATTTATTCATTTCACACCTTAAATTTAATATTTTTAATTAATTACACAATTTTTACACTTAACAATATTTTTTCAAAATTATATATTATCAAATTTACATACACATATTTTCCTAACCTAAAAATTTTTTGCTTTCTCAATTAATAAATCTTATATTTAAACAAATATTATACAAACTAACTAAAACAATCAATTATGACTTATACCACATTTTAATTTTTAATATATTAAATCTCTACTTTAAAATTGCAAATTATTTTTTAATTATTCTAAACATTAATCTAATCAATCTAAATATTTTCATTTTATTTACACATATATTTTCAATAATTTACAATATCACTTGAACAATATTACGTCTAAATTAATAATAACAACAAACCTTTATATTATACTTTTAGTCACAATAATTTTCTTAAAACAACACGTGTTTGGCGACAAACTTTGTAAAAATAATAGCAAACTTAAATTAATAATAATTATAATTAAAACTTTAATGTACTACATTATTATACTTTACAATAATATTAATATTAAAATCAAATTTACCTCACTTATAACCTGCAATATACCATACTTTAAAAAAATTATAATTTCCTATTATATTGAACTTAACAAATTTTTCTATTTTCTAAATATTAATTCTAATGATACAAAATATTACACTTTCCACATATCATATGTAACTAGTTATTACTTCTACAACAACCAATTCATTAATCTTTTTAAAAACAATAATAAATGTCAATTAACAATTAACAATATTTATATAAATATAATATATATACTTTACTGCATTTCAATAAGTATATCTTATTAATATACACAATTAAATAATTTAGCTTTTTTTTATTTCTACTATAATATTTATATTAAAGCATGTTCACATGTTCACATGTCCGTTAGCATGTTCACAGCCTGTCACTCTGCTTACAATATTATTATACCCTACACATTAAGTATAGGGTATATTAACTTTTGTATGGTGTTTGTAACCACCAAAAGGAAGCGAGTTAGGTATAGACATGTATATATATTGTGAATCAGGATCACCTCCTGAGTCGATTTAGCGATGTCCGTCCGTCCGTCCTTCCGTACGCACGATAACTCAAAAAATAATGATGCTATCTTGATGAAATTTATACTGTAGGTTAACAACGGCTAAGGTAAGGCGGGGATTGCTAAATGGGCGAAATCGGACCATGCGTTCGGGTACCTCCCATACAACTCCCAAAACCGAATATGCATATCTTCGAAATTAATAAAGATAGAAACTTAAAATTTTGTACAAAACTGTGTTTCCTGAATCCCTATTATCCCTAAAATTTGAGATGAATTGGAGTGGTTGTTTGGGTAGCTCTCATACAACTTTCAAAACCGAACAAGCATATCTTCGAAATTAATAAAGATAGAAACTTCAAATTTAGTACTAGGGTGTTGTTTCCTGAATCCCTTATTTGTTCAAAATTTGAGATGAATCGGAGGAGCCGTTCGGGTACCTCCTATACAACTCGCAAAACCGAACAAGCATATCTTCGAAATTAATAGAGATAGGAACTGCAAATTTGATACCAGGGTGTTGTTTCCTGAATCCCTGATTTGCCTAAAATTTCAGATGAATTGAAATGGTTGTTCGGGTATCTCTCACACAACTCCCAAGACCGAACAAGCTTATTTTCGAAATTAATAAATATAAAAACTTGAAATTTGATATAAGAGTATTCTACCCTGTTCTGATGATGTCTCTAAAATTTGAGATGAATTGGGGTGGTGGTCCGGGTGCCTTCACACACTTCCCAAGACCTTACAAGCATATCTTCGCATTTAATAAAGATAGAAACCTAAAATTTTGTACAAAGGTTGTAAAAGCATTAATTTTTTTAGCTTATATTAAATATCTAACTAAAATAACTTATGGATTTTTAATTTAATTTGAATTTTTTAGGTGTAGGGTATAAATAAGTCGGTCGCATCGACTTACTGTGACTTTTACTTGTTTTTTTAATATTTTAGTATTTTAAAATAATTTGGGTTTTTATTTTATTTTATTTGGGTTAGTATTTTAAAATAATTTGGGTTTTGGGATTTTATAATTTCTAGAACTATGGGTTGTACATATATTCAAACTATATGTTTATACATTCTTCAAAAGCAGATTTAATTCTAAGAATAATTTCTTATAAGTACAATAAAATACATATGTATATGTATGTAAATATGGCGCTATATTATATACATCTATACTCTTATCATTCATTCATCAGTGACATATACGATATGTAAATAAACATGATATTATATAAGTATGAATGTATATCAATATCATATAAATTCTTCAAGCAACCGTTATGTTGTTTATTTATTTATATTTTTTTGTACTACGCATTATATCCTCAACAATTTCAAATTATTGAGTAAAACAAAATGCAAAAATTCATTAAAGAAATTTGTTAGAAAATTTGGAAAAATCAAATAACACTTTCGTCAATTATAAAGTAACCCTATATTATTAAAAAAAGTTGTTAACAGAAATAAGAGTATAATGTTGAAGATTTAATTTTTATGTATTACTTCTAAAAAATGTTAACAGGTGTTCAAGTTACAGGTATTTAAAAATAGAAAATTTTCAGTTTTTGCCCCCTTGCCTCCTAAACGGGGAGTGATACAAAAAAAATTTCTGAAATGACTCATACTTATTTTCAAGGATCTAACTTCTGTCAAAATTTCAAGTTTCCAACTTAAACCGTTTAGAAGATAGAAGGGTTAAAGGATTTTGCAATAATTCAGTTTCGCATAACGGTAAATTAGACACCGTATAGCACAAGTATATATTTATTATATACATGTTTGTAAAGCTCATAGCAGCATCTATCGTTTGGAGTTTTCAGATAGAAGATATACCTTTTAGAGCTTGTGTTATAACAATTTAAATATAGAGACTTTTGGGGGCTTTAGGGGGCTGTAGCTGCTTAACGGGTGGAGCTACAGAAAAATTAATATTAACATAAAATTAATATTTTTATGATATCTATCAGCAGTTAAAATTTCATGGCTCTATTTCAAAAAAATTGTGGAAATCTAAAAGTTAGTTGTTTGGGAGCTACCCGAAGTTTTGGTCGGAACTCCACAAAAAAAATAGGGAACTTAAAAAGTGCTCCCAGAATATTTTGTGTAAATTCAAGATTCTAGCTTTCTTAGTTTTTGAGTTAGCGTGCTGACGGAGGGACGGACATGGCTTAATCGACTCAGAATTTGATTCTGATCCGATCCATACCTTTGAAGGTATATCTAGCTCGCTTATTTCGAGGTGTTACAAACGGAGGAATAATTTTATTATACCCATCGTACGGGTATAAAAATATATTTAACCTAACATTAACAACGAGCAACTTAAATTCACTTAAAAACTACAATATACTATGGTATAAAAATTTATATGTCAATATCATTTTCAATTTTATAAACTTTTAATTTTTTCTAATATTTTTTCTCGTTTTAATCGTTTCTCGAAAAAAATCTCGTTTTTCTGACATTATTTAATCTCGTTTTTCTGACATTATTATTCCTAATTGTATAATACTTCACTTTTTACATATACAACACTTAACTCATTGCAAAAAAATTAATCAACAAAACAATTTTTTTTTCACATTGTCAAAATGACAACTGCTGATTACATTGACATTAATGAAAATATAAGAGTAAATCATTTTTCAGGGTTGGGAAATATTGATTTTAACTCTATATATATATATATTAACTATTATATATATAAATATACAAAGTTTACGAAATAAACTATACGATTTAGAATTATTGATTAACTCTTATAAATGTGGAATACATATTATTGTTTTATCGGAAATATGGCTAAATAAATATGAAAATAGTTTCTTTAATCTACCAAAATATGTAGCATATTTCTCAAATAGACTAAATTCATATGGTGGTGTTGTCATTTTTGTAAATCAGAAAATAAATCGCGCGTTAGTTTTTGAGGAAGAATTTACAAAATCAAACATTCCGGTAGTTAAATTACTGCAGCATAAATATTGTATTACTGCAGCAGAATAAATATTGTATCCGTTTACAGATCACATGAAAATCATGTTACTGATTTCATTAATAAAATTGATGAATATACCATTAAATATAAGAATTCTATTATTGTAGGACATATGAACTTAAATATGTTAAATCACAACTCGAGCGATGTGAAAACTTACTGCAATACTCAACTTAGTAACGGATTTGTTGTCTACAATAAAATATCTGGGCAATATGCGACTAGATTTAGCAACACGTCTCAAACAATTATAGATCATTTTATAACGGATATTATAAAAAATCAATATTTTTTATATATTTTGGACACTACTATCTCTGATCACCAATTATTCTTTATAAGTATGGATCAAAAGCCTATATTAGAGAATATTATAAATATTAAAACAGTTTTAAACTATAACTAAGGATATGATATGGTCTAAACTTAACAATAATTTAAATGAAATACTTTATGAGTTAACTAGTTTAATAACAAAAAATATGAAAAATGTACGAGTAAGAGATAAAAACAAGTAAATGTAACAGTAAGTCGATGCAACCGACTTATTAATAACCTACACCTGAATAATTCGAATTAAATTAAAAATCCATAGGTTTTTTTGACAGCTGCTTGAACTTCTTCCCTTTTCTGCCTTATTCAACTCGAATTTCAGGAACGTAAAAGCGGCATCCTCTTGGGATATGCTTGACACCTTTGTAAAAAATTTTAAGTTTCTATCTTTATTAATTTCGAAGATTGTTAGTGCTTGGGAGGTGTGTGTCAGGTACCCGAATTGCCACTCCGATTCATCGAATCCATCTCAGGAACATAAAGAAAACATGCCAGAACACCATTGTACTAAATTTAAAGGTTCTAGTTTTGTTGGTTTTAGAGATATGCTCGTTGCTCTTGTGCTCGTTCGGAAGTTTCCAAAATACGAACCCATGGTTTAAATTCTTTCAAATGTCAGTTTCCAATTTTACAGAAAAGGAAACATAACAGAACACCTTTGTACTAAAAATAAAAGTTCTATATTTGTTGGTTGTGGAGATATACTCGTTTGCTCTGGAGCTCGTTCGGAAGCTTCCAAGATTTGAATCCATGGACCAAATCGACACAAATTTCAGAAACATAAATCAAAAATGAAGGAACACCATTCTGTCTAATTTAAAGGTTATATCTTTGTTGCTTTTGGAGATAATATCATTTGCTCTGAGGCTCGTTCGGAAGCTTCCAAAATCCGAACCCAAAGACCAAATCCTCTCAAATTTCAGAGACCTAAATCAAACATGAAAGAACACCATTCTGCCAAATTTAAAGGTTATATCTTTGTTGTTTTTGGAGATAACCTCATTTGCTATGGAGCTCGTTCGGAAGCTTCCAAAATCCAAACCCTTGGACCATATCCTCTTAAATTTCAGAGACATAAATCAAACGGGAAGGAACATCATTGTAAAAAAATTAAAGGTTCTATCTTTGTTGGTTTTGGAGATAATCACGTTTGCTCTGGGGCTCGTTCGGAAGCTTCCAAAATACGAATCCATGGTTCAAATTCTTTCAAATGTCAGTTTCCAATTTTATAGAGAAGGAAACATAACAGCACACTCTTGTACTAAAAATAAAGGTTCTATCTTTGTTGGTTGTGGCGATACACTCGTTTGCTCTGGGACTCGTTCGGAAGCTTCCAAGATAAGAACCCATGAACCAAATCCTCTCAAATTTCAGAGACTTAAATAAAACATGAAAGAACACCATTCTGCCAAATTTAAAGGTTATATCTTTGTTGATTTTGGAGATAATCTCGTTTGCCCTGGGGCTTGTTCTGAAGCTTCCAAAATGCGAACCCATGGACCAAATCCTCTGAAATTTCAGAGACCTAAATCAAACATGAAAGAACACCATTCTGCATAATTTAAAGGTTATATCTTAGTTGTTTTTGGAGATAATCTCATTTGCTCTGGGGCTCTTTCGGAAGCTTCCAAAATCCAAATCCATGGACCATATCCTCTTAAATTTCAGAGACATAAATCAAACGGGAAGGAACATCATTGTACAAAATTTAAAAGTTCTATCTTTGTTGGTTTTGGAGATATTCTCGTTTGCTCTAGGGCTCGTTCGGAAGCTTCTAAAATCCGAACCCATGGACCACATCCTCTCAAATTTTAGGGACTTAAATAAAACATGAAAGAACACCACTCTGTTAAATTTGAAGATTATATCTTTATTGGTTTTGGAGATAATCTCATTTGCTCTGGTGCTCGTTCGGAAGCTTCCAAAATCCAAACCCATTGACCAAATCCTCTTAAATTTCAGATACATAAATCGAACGAGAAGGAACATCATTGTACAAAATTTAAAGATTCTATCTTTGTTGGTTTTGGAGATAATCTCGTTTGCTCCGGAATCATTCGGAAGCTTCCAGAATCCGAACCCATGGACCGATTTTGTCCAGATTCGAACTTAGCCTTCCTTTCGTAATTAGTAACCTACTATATTAATTTCATCAAGATAGCTTTATTAGTTGTTTGGTTATCGTGAGAAAGGAAGGAAGGACGGACATCGTTAAATCGACTCAGGAGGTGATCCTTATACAGAATATATATACATGTCCATATCTAACTTGCTTCCTTTTGGTGGTTACAAACACCATACTAAAGTTAATATGCCCTATACTTTAGGTGTAGGGTATAATAAAAAGCATGAATGGATGACAAATGATATATTAGCTAAAATGAAATTTCGGGATTCCTATTTTAAATTTAAAAAAAAATATCCTAATGATTTACATGTGAAAAATTTGTACGAACAATCCAAACTTGAAGCTAAAAAATTAGTACAACAGGCTAAAATAAAATTTTGTTGTGACGAAATAGGAAAAGACTCCACCAACAGCAAAACACTGTGAAATCTTTACAAAAAAATAATGTTTAATAAAAGTTCTCCTCTTTCTCAATTAACCATTAAAAATATAAAATGTAATAATGGAATCTTTGATAAAGATGTTGACATTGCCGAAAATTTAAATAATTACTTTGTAAATGTCACTGATGAGATAGATTGTCTGTCCGGTTCAATAGATCATGAATATGTTCAAAACTTTAGACCAAATATTACTTATGACTATAAAATCGGGTGCAGCCACTGGGTATGACAGCATTTTCACCAAATTTGTAAAACATTTTGCTCAACAATTAACTCCAGTATTAGTAAAATTCATAAATATTTCATTTCAAACAAGCTCTTTTCCGGATTCTCTTAAAACCGCTATTATTACCCCTATTTTTAAAAATGGCGAAGTAACAAAACGGTTAGACTATCGTCCTGTTTCTGTCCTAAGCGCATTATCAAAACTTTCTCAAATTGTCATCAAAAATCGCTTAAACTTGGGGCTATCCAACTCTATGCGGATGACATTGTTTTGAAATATGCAACAGACAGTGAAATTGAAACTAAATATTCTATGGAAGAGGATTTTAAAATCATTGATGAATGGCTTGTTAAATATTGTGTCTTACTAAATATAAAAAAAACTAAAATAATATTATTCGGAAATAAAAATTTCACCAACCAAAACTTTTTTTACAATAGTAAAAGTATTGAAGTAGTACCATCATTTAACTATTTAGGTTTAATATTAGATAGTAAACTAAAATGGAAAGATCATATAAATTTGGTAGTAAAAAAAATTATCCCTTACATTTTTATTCTAAGGCGACTTAGAACATTTTTTGATAGTGAAACGTTATACGTAATCTACTCCTCATACATTCTATCAAATATAACATATTTAAACCCAATTTGGAGTGGAGAACAACACAATACGCTTAATAAACTAAATGTGCTTCATAAAAAATCTATCAAGGTAATCCATCATTACCCAATTAGTCACCCTACGAATATGTTATGTTCAGATAAATATATGAGCTCCAGGTGTATTTGTAAACGTGAATTGTATATGATTGGTTTCAAAATTGCAAAGGTTTAATATTAGATAGTAAACTAAAATGGAAAGATCATATAAATTTGGTAGTAAAAAAAATTATCCCTTACATTTTTATTCTAAGGCGACTTAGAACATTTTTTGATAGTGAAACGTTATACGTAATCTACTTCTCATACATTCTATCAAATATAACATATTTAAACCCAATTTGGAGTGGAGAACAACACAATACGCTTAATAAACTAAATGTGCTTCATAAAAAATCTATCAAGGTAATCCATCATTACCCAATTAGTCACCCTACGAATATGTTATGTTCAGATAAATATATGAGCTCCAGGTGTATTTGTAAACGTGAATTGTATATGATTGGTTTCAAAATTGCAAAGGTTTAATATTAGATAGTAAACTAAAATGGAAAGATCATATAAATTTGGTAGTAAAAAAAATTATCCCTTACATTTTTATTCTAAGGCGACTTAGAACATTTTTTGATAGTGAAACGTTATACGTAATCTACTTCTCATACATTCTATCAAATATAACATATTTAAACCCAATTTGGAGTGGAGAACAACACAATACGCTTAATAAACTAAATGTGCTTCATAAAAAATCTATCAAGGTAATGCATCATTACCCAATTAGTCACCCTACGAATATGTTATGTTCAGATAAATATATGAGCTCCAGGTGTATTTGTAAACGTGAATTGTATATGATTGGTTTCAAAATTGCAAATGACTATATTAAACATAATTTCACCATAAACAGAAATTATGAAATACACAATCATAATACCAGAAACAAGGCGAACTTTTACGAAGCTTTATTTAAAACAAATAATCAAAATAACAACTGCTTATATAACTGTGTAAAAATATATAATGAATTACCAAGTGAATTAAAAAGTATAGTAAATATTGCTCATTTTAAGAAGGAAATTAAAAAACATATAACAAATAATATATAAAACAAGAAATGAAGTTAACCCATTTAAAGCCTTAACTTGAACAATTTTTGTACTCTCAAATCCCCAAATTTTTTTTTTGTTTAAACTTGTCTATTATCGGTAAAAAGACATTATAAAGATAAAAAATCATTAAAATTATTGTAAACTAATAAAGTCAGTAGTTTTAGAGTGATTTGTATAGCTGGGTTCAAAACGACCCTTTGGGATTATATATGGTAAATTTATTAAAGTAAATTAAAGTTATTTTTGTTTTAGTTTTTTTTTTATAATAATAATATTTTAATTAACAATTCACTGAAAAACATAACAAAAGCTATGAAATAAAAATTAACAAAACAAAATAATTTCAAATAGGTAAATTACAAAATAAGCCAAAAATTAAATAAAATATGTACATATTGTATTATAAAACTGGAAAATTAATTATTGTGAAACTAAAATAAATTTTTTTTAATATAAGGTATATAGATTTTGACACTATTTAATTTAATACCAATTATACAATATTAGACCAGAACAGCAAATGCTTAAGTGGTAAATAAATTATTTAATTTTTTTTTTTTATTTTTTATATTTTGTTAAAATTTTTAATTTGGAAATTTAAACATATTTTGCAATGTTATTTACATGATTATAGATTAAATTATATTTTAAGACTTATGTTAAGATTTATGAATTATTGTAGAAAAAAAAAAAAAGCTATCCGAATCTATTGCACCAGTACAACCAAATTTTACAGAATTTACTGCCGTAAAATTTGATCATCTTTTGTAAGATTTTAAACGCTTAGCTTCATAAAGTTCCAAGAGGCGCAACAAGCCTGAACCGACTGCTCTGGACCAAACAAATTTTACAAAAATTGTTGGCATGTAACTTGGCACCTCTTCACTAAATTTCGGATACCTAGCTTCAATAGGCACAGAGTTATTTTCATTTAAAAAGAGAAGTTCTATGGCAGCTCTTCGAACCTTGCCGCCAAAAATGGTGGATTTAAATAGCGAAACTAACAATTTTGTAAAAATGACGTAAAAAAATTTCAGCCTCCTAGCTCCTTTAGTTTTTGAGTTATTGTGCGGACGGACAGTCAGACGGACGGGCGGACGTACATGACTCGACGCGGAATTCGATTCAGAGCCGATCCATGCCTTTGACACTATATGTAGCTCGACTTCTTTTCGGTGTCACAAACAATAATGGCAAATTTATTAAACCTTTGAACATAGCTCATATGGGTATAAAAATGTATCAAATGAAAATAATACCTTAATGATAAATGTTTATACTCGTATTAAACCGGCTAAATGTTTATACCCATATGATTTCAATATGGGTTGCAGAACGAAAATACTAAGCTAAAAAATGATATTCTATGCAACAAAATTGAATTAGAGAAAATTAAATAAGAAAAAATCCACAAGCTAGTGAAATAGAGGATGAATCAACTATTGTAAAAAAAAACAGCTACTACAGCTACAAATACAGATACAAAAAAGTCAAATGAGCCATGTAAAATAGTAGTTAAATTTTGTAATACAACAATTTTTAAAAGTAAATTTCTAAAAGTGATTAAGGAGAAAAATATTTTTTTTTTTGACGAGGGCTGGTGGAAAACTCGAAAGTCACCAAGAGGAACTGCACGTGCTTCCTCAGGGTAGTGTTGGACTTTAACCAACCAAAAGCACCCCTTTTTTAAAACCAAACTTTAAGATGGAACCTTTAATACAAATGTACAGTTTGGTTTTGTGGATAGGGATGTGGGAAGGATAATTGGAGAAATTGGAATTAGGAAATTTGGATTATGGAGAAGAGGTAGCAAAATTTAGAGAGACATATTAAAGAAAGATGTTCATGTTCTTCTTAAACTTAAGTAAATCGTCCACAGATGAATTACCAACTTTAGGGAACACATGCAATTGTATATGGTTATAACGAATTTCCATAAGCTATATTTCGCCATCTGCCCTCTTTGTTCCTCGTTGGAGAACTTTGAGTGGAGGCATTAACTGTTTTATTTCTCTAAGACAGGTGTTATCCCTACGAGATATCTATAAAACAAAGTTAGTTAGTTGGAGTTGGAGAACTTTGAGTGGAGGCATTAACTGTTTTATTTCTCTAAGACAGGTGTCATCCCTACGAGATATCTATAAAACAAAGTTAGTGTCCCAACTGTGCGACGATGACTAAGTGGAGTGAGCATTGAAGTTACACAGGGGTCGTTGATAAGACGAATAGCTCTGTTTTCTACATTATCTAAATGACCCAGCGTTGTTTGAGGGCCTGCAGCCTAAATGTGTGCATTAAACTTCATTTTCGACCGAATGTACGTTTTATAGATATTGAAAAGATCAGATGCGGAAAAGTAAGTTTTGCAGCGATACAAAAACCCCAAACATTTAGCTGCATCCTTAGCTATACCAAAAATGTGATTTGACCAAGTCAATTTTTGGTTTAACGCGATACCCAGCATGTTTATATCTGTTGAATGCTGCAAAAATCTGTTGAATGCTGCATGTACTTTTCCTTGAAATAGTAGGTTGGCAATTGCAGTGACAGCGCGAGATCAGACAGCATTGTGTTTTTTGGGTGTTGAAATCAACTCTGTTAGCTTCACCCCATTTTTGAATTTTTGCTAAATCATTATTTAACTCAGTAATAGTGAAATTTTTTTGCTGTTGTATTAATTTGGTGATTAATGTTACAGCGGCTATGAAACTCATAGGAAGCCACAAGGGTCCTGTCGTCTGCGAAGCTATGAATCAGATTGGAGGTTAATGAAAGTAGGTCATTGATAAATATTAAGAAGAGATTGGGTGATAAAAATGATCCTTGAGCGACACTATCATTTATTTTGAATTTGTCAGATGAATATCGATACCAAACTCAATCGAAAGTCTTAGAAATATCAAGAGCCACATCATCAGACTCACCAGAATGATGATGGCTAATGCTCAATTTCCCACAAAGGTAAGTCATGAGATCACTGATTGAACAACGGGCTCTGAACCCGTATTGACGATCGTGAAACAGACCTTTGTGATCCAGGTGATTCAGAAGCTTGTGGTTCAAAATTTTCTCCATTACTTTGGAGAGGACCGAAGTTATAGCAATAGGGCGATAGTTGGAGGGATCGGAATTGTAAATGAATCTAAAAGCGAAGAAAGTGCATCTAATAAAAATACGCTAATATTTAACAATAAAAAGCTGACTCCATACTTCAGTCTTCTTTTCAAAAAAGCAAGATTTAAAGAAAAATAAAATTATAGACTTGGGTAAAAAATGGTAAAATTCAAAAAAAAAATTCCTCTAGTAAAATAATGAGAGTTCTAGTAGAATCTAACCTAATTAAGTAAAATACTGTTTACAATTTACCTTCGGTACCCAAGTAAAAACAAATATATTCAATAATGATAACATCTATTTTCATTCTATTCATTAAAAACCCTATACTTAAATGATGGGAGCATCAAACACAAACTCGATTATATATTAGATAACTTTAAAAATATAATTTATATAATATGACAGCAAGAAACCGAAATTGATTTAGTAAATATTAAGTGATACACAAAGAGTTTATCATTTAAAGAAACAAGACTTATAGGTTCAGCTGGCATATTTATCCATAATACTGTAAAATATGATACTTTTGATGAATGTTGTGAAGAATCCACTAGCATTATTTCAGTATAAAATATAATAAAAATACATGAAATTGCTATATACAGATCTCAAGAAAATTCAAGTTATAGTGTTTCAATATTCCTTGATAAACTTAGTTCCAAAAATATTTTCAAAATAAAATTTAAATCTAAATGTAATAAATTTAAATATGATAAATATCTAAATATTTTTATTGGCAAAATAGGCAGAGTGGTATAATATCTAAAAAAAATAAGATAGAGATATATGATAAAGCAAAATTTGATTCAGCTATTGTGATCATAACAAAAATTGGAAATATATAAAACAAACTAAAAAGGACGAAGTAACTACATTAATGGCTTTATTTTAGTATGATATAGAGTTAATAGACTCAGATAAAATTAAAAAAGTGGACCATTTTAACAAATATCACAGCTCAGTGCAAGATATAATGCATAGATGCTACAATAACATATATTTCCCAAAAAATAAAACTAACAGTGAGTTCAAACTCAATTTAATTGAAAGTAAGTACACAAAAAATATCATTACAAGTCTTTCTAATACAAAACTCGGCAGGAGCGGATGATAGTCCTGCATGCGTAATATTACTATGTAAAGAAGAAATTTCAACTTAACCGAATTAATTAGCAAATCATTAAATCAAGGTAGAGTACTTACATCAATAAAAATGAATAAGGTTTTACCAATTTATAAAAATAATGACTGTAGGTAATATTAATAATTTTCGACCGATTTCAATAATATCTGTTTTTAGTAATATAATTGAAACTTATGTAAATAATCAACTAATAACTGAGTACTTAGAGCAAAATGACCTAATGAACGACCATCAATATGGCTTCAAAAGAAAGTAGCCAGCCAGCGCCCAGTACCAAAGCTATGTAGAAAGTATCAGCGCCCAGCCAGCGCTATTTGGTATGGTCTCAAAAGTTCAAAGTGGTATTGACAAAAAGAAAAAAGTTGCAGCGGCATTTTTTGCTAAGAAATATTGCTAAGAATACTCTATATATTTGGAGTCATAGGTATAGAACATGAATAGTTTGAAAGCTATTTACTAGATAGAAAGCAGTACCTAATAAGCTTCGTGGAGAAACATTTGTGTTTCTTAATGATCTTTCGATAATATATAAATAATCATCATGTAAACAGCTTGAATAAGCAATAATAGAAGAAAATTAACGATAAATTAACAATTAATGCTAAAAAAATCAAATATATAATATTTAAAAAAAAACTATTTAAAATATAATTACGAAATTTAAAGATTATGTTGTAGAAAAGGTAGATAATTATAAACATCTGGATATCATAATTGACATTGAACTAGAATGGAGACTTCAAATGAATCAATATTTAAAGAAAGTTAAGTAAATTGGAGGAATATTTGGGGTAATAAGTAAAAGAGTGTCACATCGCTATAAAAGATCATTTTTCTGTTGAATATACATATACAAAAATAAATCTATTACATTTAGATATTATGTATTTAAATCATATGCATATGTAAAAGATATTTTAAATTTAATTACCTGCTATTGAATGTACATATTAAGATAGATAAACAAATTTAATACTAAGTATGCATATTCATGTACAGTTTTCACGCACATCTACTAACTAAGTTATATATAACAGAAACTATAAGACAAAGGATATTATTATATTTTGATTTTTTTATTATTCTGTAAAAGGAAGTAGTTCAGTAAAGATGATCTTTCGGTTATAAAAATTTTAAATTTAATAAAATTTAAAGTACAGTTGTTTTAATTTTAAAATTGAATGGTAATTCCCAATATACAGATTTTTGATCTCAACGAGTAGGACGTGACATATGTATATAGTCAAAAATTATAGTTAAAATATTATTAAAAAAAATAATTTAATAATAAATAATTTTCAAAAAAATATAAAATATAATATAATTCAAAATTAAATCCTTTTAGTGGATTGCACTTATGCAATCAAATAAAATCAAATAAATATTATATTCAAAATTAAATAAAACTAGAACAAAATACAAACATTAAATACAAACATTAATACAAATAATTTAATAATAAATAATTTTCAAAAAAATATAAAATATAATATAATTCAAAATTAATTCCTTTTAGTGGATTGCACTTATGCAATCAAATAAAATCAAATAAATATTATATTCAAAATTAAATAAAACTAGAACAAAATACAAACATTAAATACAAACATTAATACAAACATTATAAAAATCATAAAATGTCAGAAAATGAAAGTGATAGCTCCCAAAGCTGCAATCATAATAATAATACTGAAATAATAAATAAACAATTTGAATAATTAAAACAAGAAAATTTACTTCTGAACAATGAATTAAAAAAAATTAAAACTATTTCTCTCTAAAATATGTAAAAACGAAGAAAAAAATTAACAAAAATATGTCAATAATGCAGGTAATATGAAAAAGAATGACTACTCACCGCTAATGGTATAGTAACGAAAGCGAAATTGTTTTCGAAGTTTCCAACAGAATATAAATAACGGGAAATTGATCCAAATTCGGAAGTTAATGAATGAAGTACTTCGGAAATAACGAAGAAAAATAAAAATTAATTAAAAATTAATAATAAAACTAATAATAATGAAGAATTCCAAGATTATGTTAAAATTTTATCACAAAAAAATTTAATAAAAAAAATAATTACAATGAAAGCAAAAAACTAACTGAATTTAACGATAAAAGTAATAATAATAAACAAAATATTTCCTATAATAACAATGGCGACATTGTAATCATTAAAAAAAATGACAGCTAAAAATATATTTAGCGAAGATATTGATTGTATATATAACAAAGATTATTAAAATTAAAACAAATAATTTTTTATGAAGATTATTTTATTTATAAAGAAATAATTGATAGTTTACCGCCAGAAATCTTATACAACACAGAATAAGAAATAAATATTGTAATAAATAAATATTAACAATGGTTTGCAATCTGATATCCCTTTCGCAGATGAAAATAACATAAACGAAAATACAAAAAAATTAAATTTTTGTTTGAAAATGTATTGCCCAATCAATAATAATTAATAGTAATAATAACTATAAAATGAAATAAAACTTATCACAGTCAATGTAAATTCTCTCACCCAAATTATAAAAATTTGTTTATAATTTCAATATATGTTTGCTCCAAGTAATTACCAATTTAGATTTATAGAAGAATTTACAAAAATATTTATATACTAAAACTAGTTAACCTAAATAATCACTTCATTATAGCAGGCAATCTGAATGCTGAACATTTTACATGGTTTAATCAAACAAACAATAATAGAAGCTACCAACTAAATAATTGGTTAGAATCGAACAATCTAACATTTAAATGTAGGCTTCTATGTCCAGATATTCCTTTATACCCGCGATTTAATTCATATTTAGATTTAGCCATTATTGATATTGGATTAGAAACAATCAATTTAAATGATGTAAGTAACATAACACAATTTGTATGACATTTAATATCCCAAAAGATCATATGCAATTTAAGGAAACCATTACAAACACTATAGATTCATTTATCACAAAACAAATTAGAAAAAGTTTAGCAAAAAATTAGATATTAACTACGATAAATACTATCAAAATAATGAAAAAAAAATTATAGATAAAACCAACATTTCAAACGACGATATAGATAGACTACTTCTTCTAAAAAATTGATAATATAAATCGAAATACGATGCAAGAAACCATCCCGAAACCTTCTTGCTCAGAAAATAACTCCGCAAAATGACAAAAATTTTACAAAATTCTTTAAATAAGGAACATTTAAACTTCTCTACTCAAGAAATCGTACTATTAAAAAGTGTTCTTAACAATATTAACACACTTATAAAACAACAGATTAACCTCGAAGTCAGCGCGTATTGGAAAAATAGAATTAAAAAAATTAATTCTAAAAGTTATGGTATGTTTACTGAAATAAATAAAATATTTCTGAAAAAGCTAAATTAAGAAATTAATCCGTTAAATATTAACCAAAATGAATTAGACTACTAAAAACCAATAATATAAACAGCGCCACTTTAATAAAACATGTGATAATATATATATAGTAAGAGAAAACCCCAAATATATAAAATCTGAGGCTCACATCTAGAAAAAACACATAAATAACACCTTTTATATAATAGTTATAAAAGAAATAAATAGCTTTAAAAGTTTAAACAACCAAAATAAATATAATAATATTACTTATCCTCACTAATACAAATAGATCATCAAATCAACATCCAGAACATAGTCCATTTACTACTCAAGAAATACTTAAATTAAAATTTAAAAACTTCAAAAATAAAAGCTTCACTGATTGTTTAATATTTCTATAAACCTTTCTTATTTCCCAAAATATGGAAAATAAGTAAAGCAATATTTTTTAAAAAACCTAAAAAGTTTAACAAATCCAAATATAGACTTACTTCCATATATTAGTAAGGTAACCAACAATAAAATAAACAAATTATTAAGAAAAAGTTGTTACACAAGTAAAGAGCAACAACTTTGCCATACAACATTTTTTGATCCGGCTAAATTTAACTTTTATTTAATTTTTATTCTAACTCCAAATTTCATACATATTATACGCCATATGCATTATATGAACAAAATTTTTTTGTTTTTTTTTTGTATCTCTAAAAATTTATATATCAATGATATTCTCTTGTCGATGTCAAATTCAAACTGTGAAATTTTTGTTAGCAGATTCAATATTTTGGTTTGCTTGGTATTTGTTTACACTTTTATTATTTTTACTTCTAATATTTTTGAATGAAAAAAAATTATGTACAAATTCTGTCATTATGTGTGGATGTTTATATGAATAAACATATTTTCACGATTTATTGCTTATTATTGTTATTGAATAGAAAAAAATATTATTAAATTATTAAAACTTATATACATATTTTATAAATTATTATGTAAAAAATCTATGAATTTTGCCATTATTCTTTTTGTGTAATTTAGTGGTTGGTCCTGTGGTGGAGATCGCTAATTTGTTTTATTATGTCATCCAGTTTTACTTTTTTTTGAGAAGTACCGTTCATTATTTAGATACATATACATATGTATATCATTAAGAATTATAAAATTTAGTTAAGAGTTTAAGCAAAGATTATAATAACTATAAAGATATCCCACACCATACATTTAAATGGTTCTGCTAAAATTTGAAGTGGATTTTATCTAAATAGGTAGGTGCATATGTATGTACATACATATGTATGCATGTAAGTAATTGTATTTTCACTAATTCTAAATCTTATTATTATTTTTAAATTTTAAATATTTTGATGTTTTACATGCTTGTATAATAAAATTATTGATTTTGTAAAATCTGTTTTTTAGATTTTCTGAAAGTTTTATCTTTGAATGTAATCCAAGAACAATGTTTTCGTAATAATATGCTAATCAATCAATTAGAAATTTGCATCTTATGTGAACAGCATATAGAGTCCTTCTCATAAAACCAAAATTTATAAGTCGATTCTTGAGTACATTTTACACATTTACAATTATGATTCTTTAATATTTTTAACTTCCTTATTTTCTGTGAAAATATTTTCAAAAACTTTTATATGAATTTTGCAACCATCAAAAACCATATCCGACGGTGCATATATCTAAGCTACGAAAATCAGTTTAGGTGCGATATTTTTTTTGTAATGAACATTTCTGAAGGATAGGTTAAAATTTCAGTTGGCTTTATAATTTCACAATTACATTTCTTTCATGTAATTTGTCGTGCAATATAAACTATAAAATATCAACTAGATATTAAAGATATAGCTGTATATAATTAGAATTAAAAGAATCTTTAAAGAAAACGAGAAAGAATACAGTTGCCTTTGTCAACTCTTCGACACCCGTACGAACCTTTAGTATGTTCACAGCCTGTCACTCTGCTTACAATGTTATTTTTTTAATAATGTAGTATTTTAAAATAATTTGGATGAATTTTATAATTTCTAGAACTATGGGTTGTACATATATTCAAACTACATACATATATGTTTATACATTCTTCAAAAGCAGATTCTAACCTTCCAAATAATGATTATCAATCCAAAACTTTTTCAAATATTCTATAGTACCATTTAATACTAAGCGGTAAATGTATATTAAATTACAAAATAGTAAATATAATTTTAAATATTATATTATATTAATGCGCACAAAGTATATTTATATTGTTATAAGTATATCGCCATACATTGCAATATTTCTTTAAAAATATTTCCATTCATAGAATAATTTCTTATAAGTACAATAAAATACATATATGTATGTAAATACGGCGCTATATAATATACATTTATACTCTTATCATTCATTCATCAGTGACATATACGATATGTAAATAAACATAATGTTATGTAAATATGTATGTATATCAATATTATTCAAATAAAAATTCTTCAAGCAACCGTTATGTTGTTGAGTTATGAGGATATAATGAGCCATGTCCGTCCGTCAGTCCGTTAGCACGCTAACTAAAACACTAAGAAAGCTAGAATCATGATATATGTGTGTAAATATATATGTATTTTATTGTACTTATAAGAAATTATTCTATGAATGGAAATATTTTTAAAGAAATATTGCAATGTGTGGCGATATACTTATAACAATATAAATATACTATGTGCGCATGAATATAATATAAGATTTAAAATTATATTTACTATTTTCTAATTTAATATACATTTACCGCTTAGTATTAAATGTTACTATAGAATATTTGAAAAAGTTTTGGATTGATAATCATTATTTGGAAGATTAGAATCTGGTTTTGAAGAATTTATAAACATATAGTTTGAATATATGTACAACCCATAGTTCTAGAAGTTATAAAATTCACCCAAATTATTTTAAAATACTAAAATATTAAAAAATAATATTGTAAGCAGTGACAGGATGTGAACACACTAACGGTTCGTACGGATATCTAAGAGTTGACAAAGGCAACTGTATTCTCGTTTAATATACATTTATCGCTTAGCATTAAACGGTACTATAGAATATTTGAAAAAGTTTTGGATTGATAATCGTTATGTGGAAAGTTAGAATTTGCGTTTGAAGAATGTATAAACATATAGTTTGAATATATGTACAACCCATAGTTCTAGAAATTATAAAATTCACCCAAATTATTTTAAAATACTAAAATATTAAAAAAATAATATTGTAAGCAGAGTGACAGGCTGTGAACATACTAACGGTTCGTACGGGTATCTAAGAGTTGACAAAGGCAACTGTATTCTTTCTCGTTTTCCTTTACGATATCTTCATATAATATAGGTTCAGTATTATTGTGTGTATTTAGATTCTCCATTATTATCCAAAAATATATTGGAATTGCACCATTTTTTAGTTTTTTAGATGAAAATTGTTTCTCACATAAATCTGCAACAAAGACTTTACTAAATTTGCAGGTTTAAACCCACAAATTAAATAGAGGAGAATCGAAAGCTGGAAATTTAAATAACTTCAAATTCGGAATATCTCTTTCAGATTTTCGGCAATGGGGTAAACTGCATTTATTCCCTGCTTTCATAGATGTTTTCCTCATTTTAAATGAAAATATATTATGTAGTACATGATATTTTTAAAAAACTAAAAATTAATTTTTATTAGGTAAATTGTTCTAAACACAACCGAATAAATTTTAAAAATTGATGCACCTATGTAATGTTGTTCGATATAGCAATATTTAACGGTTTATATATAAATGTCACAGTAACACTATATTTATTTGCACTTAGTTTATACTTTATATATTTAGTATCACTAACGTAACATATATTTATAATTAATAACACCACTGTACTTTCCTTAAAATCAAGCTTTAATAATAACACTATTTTATAATAAGTTTCAAACCTCATTTGAGAAATTGTAGAATGACTTATATTTTTTTAAGATTTGCTATTTTTTAAAAACAAATTTTTACAAATATTAATTAATACCTAATCTTTTATCACTTTTATTACATTTACTTTATTACTTAAAATTTTTTTAATCCTTATTATATTGGTATTGGTAAAGGCTTATAATGCTTAGTACAAGATCTAACGGATTTAACGATTAAAAAGTGATGGCTATCATATCAAAAATTTAGGACACGCTCTTGCTTTATAAAACATATAAATCTTAGCCAAAAGAAGAATGGAAAAGGGAGGTATATTTAGAAAACCTCCGAAATGGAACAACATTTAAAAAATTTAATTGACACTAAGGGAGATATGGAAATATATGGATATACATATATTCAATTAACAGAATAAATAAAAAGTTTCTACCTGCTTGCATTATAAAAAGACCATTAAAACGTTGCTAGTTATTTTAAATTAAAACGAGGAAGAGTGCAGTTGTCAACTCTGGGATACCCGTATGAACGTAATGTATCCTGTTTCTATATAACTTGATCATCTTTTAAACAATTTCAGATGTTTTAGTACCGACGTTATAACTACCGAGATATT
>OX352772.1:93821645-93822645 GCA_947095535.1 Poecilobothrus nobilitatus
ATTCCATTTTAGATATCCTGTGGCTTGCTCTGTTTCGCTACTTTCGCCTATCTGCATTTTGTATGTTATATACTGATGATCGCTTCCCGTGTAATCTTCTATAACTCTCCACTCCCGAATCGAGTCAGCTATGTTCTCTGAAGCTAGCGATATATCCGGTATTGTCTCTGCATATCCTGGTCGCCGAAACGTCGATATCTTTCCTGTATTAAGTACTACAAGATTTTGTCTAGCTGCCATCTCCAAAATTTGTGTTCCTCTGTTGTCCTTGTGTGACATTCCCCATTCCACTGCTCTAGCATTGAAATCGCCCACAACTATCAGGCTCCTATCTGCCTCAGCCACCATGTCTTGTAGCTCGTGAAGTTTATTTCTATAGTGCTGAGCCGTTTGGTTTGGTGTGAAATAGCAGCTAACAATTGTGACCCTTTGACATCTGATCCATATGAAACCATTTTCAGCGCCGTGGTTCTCAATTTGCAGTTTATTCGGATTTACCACCCATACTGCAGCCGTGTTTGTTCTATCTGAAAACCAATTCGCTACTTCTTTGTTTCGATATTGCTCACTTATTAATATAATGTCGACGTCTTGCTCTCGGACTATCTGATTTAAAAGATCATCGGCTACCTTACTTCTGTGTAGATTACCTTGCAACATCTTAATCATTTTTTTACGCTTGTTTGCCTCCTCGAGAGCCTTTCTGAAAGCCCTACATATTCCCGAGCCTGCCAAGTGATCAACCTTTTGCTCTTTGTTTTCACTGCATAAGATACATTTCGGCGGGTGTTCGCAGTTTCTGACTGTGTGCCCGTTTTGCCCGCACTTGTAGCATTGGTTGCTTCGATCCACTCCTTTACAGTCTCTCTTTATATGACCGAAACTTAGGCATCTCCAACACCGCAGTACCAATGTTCTTTGCCTAATCCTACACCTTATCTGCCCAATTATTATTTTGGGTGATTTTAATAGCTCCTTAGCATCCTTCTCTTTCAGTTCC